>VYXD01011400.1:39888-64122 GCA_013397195.1 Hylia prasina | reverse complement strand
CCATGCCATGCCATGCCATGCCATGCCATGCCATGCCATGCCATGCCATGCCATGCCATGCCATGCCATGCCATGCCATGCCATGCCATGCCATGCCATGCCATGCCATGCCATGCCATGCCATGCCATGCCATGCCATGCCATGCCATGCCATGCCATGCCATGCCATGCCATGCCATGCCATGCCATGCCATGCCATGCCATGCCATGCCATGCCATGCCATGCCATGCCATGCCATGCCATGCCATGCCATGCCATGCCATGCCATGCCATGCCATGCCATGCCATGCCATGCCATGCCATGCCATGCCATGCCATGCCATGCCATGCCATGCCATGCCATGCCATGCCATGCCATGCCATGCCATGCCATGCCATGCCATGCCATGCCATGCCATGCCATGCCATGCCATGCCATGCCATGCCATGCCATGCCATGCCATGCCATGCCATGCCATGCCATGCCATGCCATGCCATGCCATGCCATGCCATGCCATGCCATGCCATGCCATGCCATGCCATGCCATGCCATGCCATGCCATGCCATGCCATGCCATGCCATGCCATGCCATGCCATGCCATGCCATGCCATGCCATGCCATGCCATGCCATGCCATGCCATGCCATGCCATGCCATGCCATGCCATGCCATCCCATCCCATTCCATTCCATCCCATTTCATTCCAGCAAGCTCTTGTCATTGACGTTTCCCCCAAAACTCCAGAGGAGATGTTGAGGAGCTGCAGAAGACAGCAGGTTATTTAGGGTCCATCTGAGATTCCTGAGTGAGTTTTTCCACATGTGGGCGGGATATGAGCAGCTCCTTGGATCAGCTCTACCCCCTCTAAAGCAGTTGGCTTCACAGCCTGTGCCACCAGCTGCATCCAGGTGGATCAGCTGAAGGTTTTCCAGCTCATGGGACACCAGCTGTATCCAAAACCTCGGGCCATAGGGAAAAGAGGCCATGAAAGGCAAAGACTGGTTTGTGTAGAACCAGGGGAGAGGGAGGCAAGGAGAGGAGCAGTGGTCACCTAGGAGGTGGGAAAGAGGAAAAATGGGGACTTTAATGCTTCTTGGGAGAGGAATTCAGCACCCTGGGGTCAGAAAGCTTCCAATGGCAAAGGGCTGGTGGCTGTCTCTGAGAGTGCACGCAGATTCAGGCTTTGCTGGTGTTTCTGAGAGTCCAGCTGAGCTGCATCCGTGGATTGTTCCTCCCTCATCTCCTCAATCCATGACCATACCTTTCATGAACCTGGAGCTCATGTGCTCTCCTGTGCCGTTGAACCCTGCGGGGCATCCTGATGTGAAGAAGTGCTTCTAAGGTTCTTCAGAACCTTCAGAAGAGAACTGGCATAATTAGTCTTAATTTATCCTCAGTAATTGCCTGCAGCATCCGTCAGCAAAGAGGAGGCTGGAAATGCAGGAGGAGAGATCCTTTATTTTTCATTATTTATTTTCCTTGACACAGAACAGTTTTCTTTCTGCAGGGAAGCTGCTCAGCCGAACTCGTGCAATAAATAAACAACACCAAAAGTTTCTGGGGAATGTCCTGATTTGATTAATTTTGCCACAAGGAACTTCTAAGTAGAAAAAAAATAAATCAAATCTGTAACTACCAAAGTAATTTTCATTTTTAAGTTGTCATTTTTTGAATTTTTCACAGAACTCTTCCTACCTTGGGAAGAGATAGGAATGCTCTTGAATGGATCAGCTGTTATTGGACCCCAGAAAACCTCTCCTCCACCCACACTCAGCAAAGAACTCGTGGATCTTCCTCCTCCCAGATCCTTGCTGCAATTGGAACATGTTAAAAATATGGATGCACCCAGGAAAGCCGGATGGGAGCTGGTGGCTGTTAAATGGGAGCAGGAAATAAGATTTCCCCTCCAGTTCCAGAGATGCTCCTCAGAGGATTACAGCTCCCTATTTTTTAATTTACAGCTTTTCCCTCTTGTAATGCTCATATTTTGGGACATGAAGTCATTGCTTGAAGCCTGAGATTCCTGCGTGAGTTTTTCCACACGTGGGATCTTCCAGGCCGGATATAAACGGCTCCTCCTTGGATCAGCTCTGCCCCAAGCACGGCTTCTTGCTGTGCTGTCCCCAGGCCATCGCCAGCTTCCTGCACTGCTCCTTGCCTTTGGATCTCAGGGAAATGCTTTACAACCTCTTCCCATCTGCTCCAGCCTCTGGATGCTCTCGGGAGAGCCGGTGCTGCCAGCTGGGTGTGTTGGGTGGTGATTGAAGGGCCCTTGGAGCTGGTACTTCCATGATCTCTGTGAACCTTTCATGCCCCACAGTGAGATGGGAAACAAAACATGGAGGAGTCGTGCAAAGGAGGAAGGGAATTCTGTGTCTCCTCTGAGCTGCTAAATCCAGCACGGATGGCAAGGTCTGAAATGCACCAGTGCCAGGGGTTAGGTTTGCCCTAAAACACATAGGAAAGGCTATGGAAAGGCATTGAGAAATATTTAAGTTCTGTCTAGTCTGGCATTTTCATTTTGCCACAAAGCAGGCAGTGCAGAAGTTTTCCAGGGGAAGGAGTGTTTCAGATGATCAGGAATTCCTGGGGCTGCACAGAGCTGCCCGAGCTGCAGTGGAGCATCAGCCAACGTGGCTCCGGGGGATAAAATCCCTTCCCTTGGACATCACCCCACACCGAGCCTTTGCACTTCACTGCCTTACTGCTGGCAAACCCTTTAAACTGCATTGGTTCCCATCTACATCAGGGCAGTTTCCAACTGCATTTCCAGAGGCAGGTGGGAACAGCAGCCGGAATTTACTGCTGCCTGAGAGCTCCTGGTGCCATAGGAGGTGGCACTGCCATGCCAGGGCTCTCTGCAGGGAGCGGTGCCACCGCCACCGTCCCCACTGCCCACACCCAGACCAGCCCAGCAGGGGTGACCTGGTCCTGCCACAGGCCCAGGGGTGGGGATAAAGTGGTGTAAATGTGCCAGTATTTCACCAAAACTGGCTTTTTCCACCTATTCTCTTTTTAACAGCTCCCACACACACAATCAGCAGCCACACAGCCGTTGGAAAAAAAAAAGTGCTAGAAATGACAGCAAAGTAACAGAAAAACTAAAACATTTTCACAGCCTTGTCTGCTGGTTTTAAGTGCATTTCACCACAGCTCAAAATTACATTATTTAGTATCAATTATCCTTCGATTGAAGCTTGGAGAGGTGGCAAGGCGAGCGTTTTTATCTCATTAGCATGTCTTGCCTGCTAACCATTTGCTGTATTCCCTCCCTTTGATCCTGTCTTTGATTATATTGTGTGACAAAAGCCCGTGTAATCTACCATTATTTCCATTAAGAGCAGAGCTGCCCTCCTCTTTGACAAGGCAATTTATTCTCATTGCGGCGCCTTTCTGCAGCCCGGCCAGGTTGCCGCCCTCCTCCCGCCCTGGCGGGGTGGGATTGGCAGGTGTTGATCCAGCCCGGGTGGCATCGGGACCTCGGAGTGTCATCAAGCAGGGCTGCAAATATTGACATTTTGATGGCAAGGGGGAGGGAAGGAGCTGCTGGCAGGGGCGGCACAGCTCGCGCGGCTCTGCTCTCTGCCCCCGGGAGAGGCGGAGGAGGAAGATGCAGGAAAAGGTCCTTGAGGAGGTGAGATCCATAAGCGACCTGTGAACATGAACAACTTGTTTTTGAGCCCTGAACGAGCTGTATCTGCCCCTCAGCACCCATTTCTGGTGCCCTGCTTGGTGTCCAGACCCAAATCTGATTTAGAGCAAGAATCCTGTGATCTCCGTCCATCTTTCCAAAGTCACTTTGAGAAGCCAAGTTATTTATTTAGAAATATCCTCCTTACTGGCGCCTTTTTTCTACACAATTTTGCAACCACAAGCTGGTGCTGAAGCCTGAGTAGATCTGCCCAGCACAGTTTTAACAAGCTAAATGAAATAATCAGGTATTATGAAACCAGCTGGAATAATTTTGACCATTATTTGGCTAATCCTGAGCCGTTCTTTAATCTCAGTTTTAAGAGTGGCGCTCCCATGGCTAGGACTCGATGGCTTTAAATTGGATGCCCACACAAGGTCACAGCCCAACATTTTCCAGGGAGATTAAGCAGGCCTGGCTGTTCTTCTCCACCTCCTCCAAGCATAAACACCTATTTCTGCCTTCAAAAGAGATGCACTTAAAATAAACCTCCGGTGTCATGAAAATACTGACTCCAGCACTCCAAAAGGATAATCACGGTCCTTAACTCAAACACAGTGCGCTGAGTGCTTATTATTTTCCCTTGCCCTTCTGGTCTAAAAAAGGCAGTGGGAAATGGATCCTGCCTGGAGAGTAAAGAGGGGTTTGGTGGGAATCAGTTATCCATGGTGGTGTGGAAGAGGAGAAAGCCATTGAGAAGAGGGAGTGGGAATTAACTGGGAGTGAAATCTCCTGTTGGAGACACAAGAGATTCAGGCCCAGGTATCAGTTGCTGCCTCCCCTCCTTCCTTTTCCTTAAAATTAAAAGCAAATGAGTGGCCCAAGGTACTGAGCTCCCCTTCAAGGCTTGTGGGGCCTGACATCCCAGGGGAATTAGTCCTGAATTAACCCTGGGTCTTGGTGACCATGGAAAGGGTTTGGAGGTGTGGGTTCCAAGCTGGCTGCATTCTAAGAACCTCCTGTGAGATTTTCTGGCCCTAATTTGGGACCAGAGAAGAGGTACCAGGTCTCCTCAGCAGCTTTGTGGGGGTCAGGATGCATGTAAAGGATCAGGAAAACATTCAATGCAAAGAACATCCACCTGTGCCTCAGCCCAAACACAAAAAGCTCCTTCAGCTGATGGAATGGAAATATGATATGGCAAAAGCCCAGAGTCTCCAGCATTAAAACCTGCAGAATAGGGATTTTCTCTCTTAAAACTCTGATTAAAAAAAAAAATTGTTTAAAATAAATTGAATAATCCTAATTATTTTCTTGTGTGTTCCACAGACTGATTTATCTCAGCGAAGTCCAGATCTGATTTAATTTATGACATAAACTAAGAGCAAACTCTGCTTATCCGTGGCATTTTCTCACCTTTCAGGGAGATCCTCAACACCATAAAATAATCTTAAAAGAGGGTTATGGATTATCTTTGAGCTGCAAACTCCAGTTGTATGGAACAAACCTGGGAACAAGACCTTTGTGCAGGGCAAAGCCCTCACGTCCTGCTCCCAACACGGGTGAGACCAAATTCCTTGGAGAATCCCGATGAGAAAAGGAAGCACCTGCTGCAGGAGATGCTCCAGGCACAGGGAAAACCTTCCCCTGCTGCTTTGGAGCTCAGCATGACAGCACTTTTTATTGTCTGAACGTGGAGGTTTAATGAATGTCAGAGAATTTAAAGCTTTCCTAGACCAAATTGCAGAAGAGTTATGTAGAGAAAAACAGAAGTTTGCCATTCTCTTCAGTTTTGATTCGGGTTAAAAAAAAAAAAATTAAAAAAAAGAGGGGTGGAAAAACCCAAAAGAAGGATTTTTGGGCTGAGAAGTGTCCACATGGGGGTTTCCAGGCCCATGTGTGTGTAAAGAAGCCCTTTGGAGAACACTTGGGCTGCAGCCCCAGAGCTCCTCAGCTCTGCTGGAGAAATCCCTCCCTGGAACCCAACACTGGGAGGCAGAAGGTCAGGTTCCATCATCCCCAAATCCCCCTGGATATCCAAATCTATGCATTTTAACTGCTTCTTTCTCTCTCGCTTTTATTAATTCATAAATAAATGAATGGAGGGGGTTGATTCTCCTACTTTTTTTTTTCTTTCTTTTTAATCTTTGAAGTGTTTTTGAAGAAAAATAATTGGCAAAGAACCTGTCCCTTTCCCCAGCAGCTCTGTGGATTCATTTAAGTTTTATAAGTGCTATTGCTCTTAGAATAAATCTTTATTAAAAATGACTGTAATGACCCTCATCTGGACAGGAGCACCATAACCCCAAATCCCACTCTTTCTGTTGAGAGCTTTACCCTTTAAAACACGGAGATTCATCTCCAGGGAGACTCAAACAGCTCAAAATCACCCCAAAAAGAAAAGACCATTTAAAATGAACTTTTAGGAATACACTGCTGATCCCTACACTCCGGAAAACCCCTCCATTTCCCTTGGCAGCGGGAAGCAGAAGGTGTTTCAGATGGAAGAACGGAGCTCTTCCATCTCACTCTGAGCCTCCAGCCACCCATCAAGGGTTTGGATCCTTGCTGAGATGCTGAGGTGGTTTTTGGAGTGGGGAAGGGAGAAAACATGGAATGGTGATGGTTGAGGAGATTGGGCTGGATGATGGAGCCCAATGGGGGTTGAGTTTTGCTCTTATCACATGGATAAATGAGGTAGACCCCCACGAATGGTAAATTCCTGGTTTTCAGCCAAAAAAAAAATCAGTTCTGTCTCCCCAGAAAAGTCCTGCAGGCAGAGGAGAGCCCAGACCTGCCAGTGGCTGCCTCCACATCCCAATTTCTCCAAAATTGTTTGGCCTTATCTAATCCCATTAACTGCTTTTCTCCCTTCCCACACGCCCTCTCTGCTCCATCCAAAGCCTGGCTCGTGGGGGAAACCAGAAAACCAGGAAAACCTCAGTTTACATTCCCAGAGGAAGAACTTGATAATGATTCCATGATCTGAGCATCATTTTTGTCACCAGTTGTAACTCTCAGGTCCATTATCTGCTGCTCTGAGCAGGGTCTGCACGAGCAGGAGGAAGGTTCAGTGCTCTTCCAGAGCGAGATAAAATGGAAACCCAGGTAACTGAGGGACTTTATTATCTCTGGAACAGACACTTCCAGGGGGCTTGTGGAAAATGAACCACTCCAGGACCTAATGCCCCCCTCAAAACCTTTGCAAATCTTTCAAAGTTATCATGAATAAGAAATCAGACCTTGTCAATTGACCAATTCCATCTTTTCTTATGTGAAAACAGGGTGGATTTGGCCCCCGTTCCAAATCCGAAGTTTCTTCCTGCTCTGAGGGATCTGCACCATGGGATCTATGGGATTACAGCCATGATTTTCCCATCCAGGATCCAGCAGCAAGCCCAGTTTGGTTTTTTCCAAAGTTTTTTCCACTCTTTAACCAATGTCTCTGGTCATTGCAATTCCAGACCAATATTCCCATCACAGTGTGATGAGCACAGTCCTGTGAAGGGTGGAGTGACCCCAGCAAGAAATCCAAGGGAAAACAAGCACAGAGAAATGAGCAGGCAAAGATTGAAGACCACTTGTCCCCATTTGGGAAACCCCAAGAGCTTGACCAAAAAATCCTCTTAAAAGGCAGGAAAAAGGGTTTAATTTTCTTTGGATTTTTGGTTGCTGTTCCCAGACAACTCTTGTGGGTAAAAGAACTCGGAGACAGCCCTCTGTGCTTTGCCAAGCACGTTTCCATGCTGGGAAATGAATCCTCTCCAGAGCTGACCACCAGCCGTGGGGAAAAACATCTTGGAAATACACACCAGGGGGGAGTTATTGGACTGAATTCCCAGAAAACAAAGACTGGGGGAAATTATTCAGGGCATCCCATTTTATCCTGGCTGGGAGCAGAGGGGCTGCAGCAACTCCCCAGAACTGATCAATGACTTTTGGACCTGAGAAGTGGTGACTGAGATTAAGGAAAAAAAAAAAAATCATCAAATTAAGGCGAGCAAACCTTCAAGCAAAAAAATGGGAAAGAAAACCAGGAAAATAAAATAAAATAAAATGGAAATGTAAGTTAATGGAAGCTTCAATCATGAGGCAGCAGGAGCCACGGGAGGCTGTCACTGTGACAGCTCACACCTGAGCTGGCAAAATTGTCCTCTGGAGAGCGGGACTGGGGGCAGTGGGATGGGCTTGGGGTGCCTCGGGGTGGAGAGCTTGTTTCACCCTCCTGCCCAAAGCTGGGCTCTGGACATGGGGTTTTCTTCACCTGCCCCAATGCAACTTCCCCAGGGAATTCGATGGCAAATTCAGGGCTGGGGTTTAGGACCTTTGAATCCTGACTGGGGCTGTTTTCCCCATTTGTGGCAGAGCTTTGGAAGCAGCTGAGCTCTGCCCCTCGCTGCAGTGGAGTTCAAAGGGCTGAGTTATCCCAGGAGGGGATAGGAGGCTCCATGGATCCCCTATGACACTAAACCCCATGGAACAGCCCTCCTGCCATGACCCATCACAATCCTCAGCAGTTCCATTTCCTCTGTCACGCCTTTAACAGCAGAACTTTTGCATCTCTTGTTCCAGTGTTTCCAAGGCAGCCCCTTCACTTCCCAAACACCATTCCAGGCTTCCACCCTCTCCTCCCCGACACTCAAAATAGCTGAATTGGTTGTAACAGAGTCATGGATTGACCTGGAGCACCCCTAACAGCAGATCCCCCTGCAGGAGGAGCAGAAATCCCCTCCAAGCCCAGCTCTCCAGCTCCAAGCATCCCTGTGCATCCCAAGCTGTTTTCTCCCCCCGTCTCCCAGCCTGCAGCTCTCCTGCACAGCTCACTGGCACGACCTTGGCTGGAACTCCTCTCTCCCAGGCCCTGATGGGTGTCTGCTCTGAAGATGAATCAGATTTTTAGGTCCCAATCAGCTCCCCTGGTTTAGGCAAAGTGCATCCATCCCTCTTCCAGCCTATTAAGGGCTGGGATAAACCTCCCAGTTAATGCCGGCTGCAAATCCACCACCACTCGGGAGATGTCAGGCACCCAAATAATTTTTGTTGTTTGCTAATGAAAGAATTCCTTAGGAGGAGAAAAAAAGGAGGAGAAGATGGTGCCAATAAAGACACTGAGCTCCAATTAAATGAGCTTCCCTGTCGGTCTGAATTTGTCTGCAGCTCCGAATTGCTCCGGCAAGGTCAGAGCAGGGTGGGAGCTGTGCATCACTCCAAGAGTTCAGCATTGTCCTCTCTCCAGGGACTGCAGAGACCCAGAGGATGCTGAGGTACCAGGCCTTGGTTTGGGGAGGAGAGAGCTCCACGTGTGCAGGCCCAGCTCCCTCCTGATGCTTTTGGGATAAAAGCAAATTGAAGAGCTCAGGTTTCACCCCAAAATGAAATTTTCTGCTGAAAACTCCCCAAAACCTGGAGATAAGGAAGTCCTGGCACACCATGTGTGATTTCACAGCTGGAGTGCCACAGTGTGAGTCCATAGAATCCCAGAATCCCAAATTAGTTTGGATTGGAAGGGACTTTAAATCTCATCCCGTTCCACCACCAGGGACACCTTCCCCAGCCCAGGTTGTTCCGAGCCTCATCCAACCTCCCTCACGTGTAATGATTGTGTTGGGTCTCTGCTGCACAGCCCCCTCCCCTCCAAGGAGCTCTGCTGCTCCTTCCCTCAACCAAAACCCTTTTCCATCAGGATAAATCTCCTGGGAGCCTTCCCATGTAACGAGAAGCCTTCCCTGAGATGCAGTTGGGAAACAAAAAGCCCCCAAAGCCTTTGAGTGCTGAAGTGCTGCTCGAGCAGCATCAGAGGGGGGAACAAAACCCTCCCTGTTTTGCTGAGCCCTTTTTTTTTTCGTGCTTTCACAACTTCTCCCAGGAAAAAAAATAAACACTGGAGCCCTCCCCTGGCATCGGGCTGAGCTGCAGGTAAGGTCGGGATGGACTCCTGGTGGTGGCAGCAAGGGCAGCCCCCAGCCAGCCCTGGATCCACACTGGTGCACAGGAGCCCCCTGACCTGAATCCCACCAAAACACACCTTAGGGCAGCTGAAGCCCTCCTTTTCAGATGCCCAGGTCCTTCCTTTTCCTCCCAGGATGCAGGAATAACACCCAGGAATGATGCTGTGGAGGGGAGATGCTCAGGCTGAAGATGTGCTGCTTAATTAGCTGTGGCCTTTAAAGGGGCTGGAACCAGGGTGGCCTTTCCCCAGGAGAATGAAAGACAGATAAATGAATAAAAAGCCATTGATTCCCTTCCAAGAGTGGAAAAGCTGGAAAAATATCAGCCCCCAAAGCCAGTTGCAACCCAGTGCTGTGCCCGAGCCTGGTTGCATGGAGGGAATTTGCTTCCCTTCCTGCCCAGCTGCAGATGCAACTGCTCTAATAGGCTGTAACTTTCCTTTCCATTTGGAAGTAATGAGATATAATCTGGTTAATTCCAGTCTTTGAGCTCTTTTGGCGGCCTTTTACTATTCCCTTTTTGGGTTTTTTCCCTTTTTTTTTCCTCTTTAAAGGAAAACTCCATCACGAAGCGAAAGATTTTCTAATCACTGGCTCTAATTACAAAGCAGCGTAATTTGCCATAAACTTTTTGCTTCTTCTTTTTTTATTTTTAATTTTTTTCCCCAAAATTGCTTTAAATATAAAGAAGAATCACTAAAAATCCAGCAAGCAGCTGCAGATTGGAGTGGCTGGTGGAGGCAAGGCTGGGGAGAGAAGGGAGGTGGGAGCTGAGGCTTGGAAGGAGCTTTTGTGGAAAACCACAGAGGTGGAAATATCCTGAAGGAGCTGAGATGGAGGTGCCCAGAATCCGTGCCCAGAATTCCCATCCAAGCAGAGTGGGCTTTTCCTGGGGATTAATTGGTCCCAGAGTGGGTATTTGTTGAGGTGCATCAATTTTTCAGGCTAGGAGAGTCCCCAGACGAGGCAGGATTTGCTCCAGTCCTTGCAGGAAGCAACCTGCTGCCAAAAGCTGGAAGAGTTTGGTGGAAATCATCCCAATTTCCTTCATCTCAGCAAATACCTTGGGACCTGGAAAGATGCTGGAGAGCCCTGGGCATCCAGAACTGGGGGATGTGCATGGACCAGAGGGACTGAGTCTGCACAAGAGCCCTCACTGCAAACCCAGCCTGGGATCCTGCTGGAAATATCCCAGTGCATCCAGCACGGAGATGCAAACACCCAGTTTGCATCCTCGCACTGCAAACCAGTCTGGCAGGGTGGGGAGGCTTCATTAGCAGCAATCAATGGTTTCCATAGCTACAAATGGAAAGCAGGGAATCCATCAAGTGCTGCTGGGGGGAGAAAAAGGGGGGAAAAGGGAGGAAATCATCACCCCTGTCCAGACATGGCCAAGGGGACATGGAGCTGGGAGAGCAGATGGGTACAGAAGGGAAGAGGGCTGGATTCAGAACATCCAGGCAGGTTTTTTGCCTTATTCCTGATCTTTTTAACCTGTGGGATGTCTCCAGCAGGACTGGAACATTTTGTCAGCCCCCAGGAATCCCCCAGCACTGGGGTGTGAGGTGCTCTAAGGGGAACGGATAAAATTTGGGCTGCAGCTCCTGGTACACGACCTCCACAAACCAACTTCTTAGGAGCAAGCTGGAAAAATAAGTCCTGATTGACCTACCTTTGGCTAGAAAAAGGGGCAACTTGAAGGAGCAGCTCCTGCAATCCCCTACCCAGGGATGGTCTACGTTGCTCAAGCAGCTGAAATACAAATTAGTCCAAGCTGGGGCTGTGTGGGGTTTATTACACACAGGGAGAGTTTTGGAGGGGTCATAAATCACCTGTTTCAGGTGTCAAGGTCTTCCCCAGAATGGGGCCTTGTGTCCTTGCTGCCCGATTAACTTCCCTCTCCACTCTTCGTGTTGCTGCAATTCATTACTTGGTAAAGCCTGAGAGGGAGCTCAGATAAAAATCAGGCTGGGCAGCCCTTCCCACAAACAGGGCCACAAAAAGAAGCTGAATTAATTTAAGAGCTTAAACCCCACAGGCTGTGCCTGCAGCTGAGTGAGATGTTCTGCAGGAAATGTCCCGACAAAGGTTAAATGGCTTTAAAAAGGATTTGACAAATCAGTGTGGAGTGAGAAAAACTCAAAAGCTCCACCCCAGAATGTTGGTGTGGCACTCAGCCAGGCTGCTCTTGCCTTCCTGCCTCAGCAGAGAGCTGGCTGAGACCTCAAAGAATTCCTGCAGGTGTCTGGAGGCTCTCGCTGCTCCCTCTGGAGAAACCTGGTGAAATATTCGGTGTAGGCGGTGGAATGAATCTCTCCCAAAAATCAGCACCAGATTGCACATGTCCCTTCAGGCCCCCCTGAATCCAGGGCCCTGACCTCAAGGAAATATGAAAGAATTCCAGATTGAGCAAAACACCTGCTTCAGTTTCAGTGAAAGCCAGAGGTTTTCAGCAACTGCTGATGTGTGGAGAGTGGGTGTTTCCTGGAAAAACACATTTCCAGAGGTTGTTCTGTGCAGCCTCGTTGCTGAACACGCTTTTCTTCAGGTTTGGCCTAAAGGTCCTACTTATTTCAGGGAATAATATGATGTAATCTGTCTTTAATCAGCTAAACCCTTATCAGACACTGAGAATCCACACTCACCTGTAATGTGACAACATCCCAACAAAAAGGACACCTTGAGCACAATTCAGATTTTGGGGTCTGGTAATGATTTTGGGGACAGCTGCATCAATCCCAACTCCTCGCTTCACTCTCCAGCAATATCCTGGAGTTGAAATTCTCTACATGTCTAAAATTGTGAGTGTTGGGCTGGAAAAGGATTTATGGCTTTTCTCCCTCACACCTGGTTACATCCCCCCGCTCTCCCTGCCCTGTCCTCTGTGCCCTCCCCTGTCCTGCAAACCTCCCTTTGCAGGAATAACACCCCAAACACCCCCACAGACAGATGCCAGGGGAGGAAAACACCAGAGCTTTCCCCTCCCATGTCCTCAGGAAAACCCAGGGGCAGGGAATGGTGGGCACGGAGCTGTTTGTGCCGTGTCTTTTCTCCAGGGGTGGGAATCACCTGGAATTTGTCATCGGCACCTGCCGAGCATCCCTGTGGGTACCACTTTTCTGGGAACATCCCGGGGTTGATGCTCAGCTCTGATTCACAGGGATGCCATGGGCCATGGGGAAATGGAATATCGCTGTCCGTATGATCCATGGTGCTAATGGAAGTCATTTGGAATAACAGGTTTTCAAGGGGTGTGATCCTCATGAGGGTTTTCCAATACCTAATCACCCATGGAGCCACCTGGAGTGATGCCAAAGGGAATTCTGTGGCTCTTGGGATAAACAGGGTTTGGGGAACAGGATTTCCTTTCATTAGTAATTTGACAACTTCAACCTCCATGGCTGGGTGCTTGGGCTTGGCTTTTATCCCCCTTCTCCATCTTTTCTTCCAAACGTGAGGGAGTTTGACCCGAGGGCAGGGCTGGAGCTGGGCCAGGGCAGGCTCAGGCTGGATTGAGGGAAAGGTTCTTCCCCCAGAAGTGCTGGCACTGCCCAGGTTCCCCAGGGAATGGGCACAGCCCCGAGGCTGCCAGAGCTCCAGGAGAGCTGGGACAGAGCTCCAGGGATGCCCAGGGTGGGATTGTTGGGGTCTGTGCAGGAGTTGGACTGGATGGTCCTGGTGGGTCCTTTCCCACTCAGGACATTCCATGATTGTATGGACTCCTCAAATTCTGCTTTTCTGTTGCAAGCCCAGCCATGGAAATGACCAAAACTTCCAAACCATTAAGTTTTTGCTCAAAATTCCCAAAGCAAATTCCTCTTGGTGCTCTCTGCATACAACCCCCTCAATCGGGGCTTAAATCCCATTTTTCCAGGACTTCAGGAGCACAAATTACAAGTCACAAAAGCAGGATGGGACTGGTCCCTTTCCTGCTGCAAAAATGATCCCCCCGTGCTCAAAATCATCGAGTCTCAGGTGCCTCAGCCGTGATTGTGACATTCATTTAATCCTGGCGCTATAATTAGATTGATTTTCCAGGGAAGAGCAGCAAATTGCATTGGAGGAAGTTATCACATTATTTTATTACACTCCTGATTATTATTTTTTTTTTGGGTGCAGGTGAGGAAATAAAAATGAAGATGCACTTGGCAAATTTGGTGCAAACTCTTTTTTTAATTGTAGATTAATTAGTGAGAGTGACAGACTTACCTGGGCCTGAGGAGAAGAGCAAGTAAACATCCTCCCCCTCCCAACCCCTGCTCCATCTGCATTGCAAACTATTCCCTAAAATCATCTGTAAACAAGAGTGTCTGAAATTCCAGCCTCTCAAATCTGTGCTTTTGCTCCAAATCAGGGTGAGAAACAAGGGAATCGGAGATTTGTGAAACTCCAAAAAGCTCCAATTTAGAAACAGGCACTTACATGACACTGGGTGTTAAAAATGTGTGTTAATATCAAATGGCATAACTCAATCCCACACTTAATGGAATATCTGAAGGGTGATAAAATTCTCTCTTTTTTTTGATGTTATCAGAGCAGAAAACGACACTGGAAGAGATTTTTCACTCGTTAAGTGCCCAAATGGCCCCATCACTGCAAATTTGTGTCAAACTCCTCTTAAAGAAGCAAATTTCTCCTTTTTAAGGGCTCGAATCCCCTTGGCACAAACCCCAGTGCAAGCGTGGGTTCCTGCCCTGGGGTCAGGACAGAGGCCTCGGTCCTAGAGAAAATATCCCCTAAAAAGATGGGAAAAGAGTTTGAAATAAGTTGGAGCTGCCCATTTTGGCTGCTGGCTTGCCTGAGCCTCCCTGATGTGCTCGGAACACCCTTTGCTTGGGATCTTGCACAAACCCTCTGCATTCTGAGAAGCTGAGAAATTTGGGAGGTCATCGGGGGGAGCGAAACGCGCCGTGAAACTCCTCCTAAACAAACTCTTGGGAAGGTTCTGGCATCCCGGGGCTTTTCCCGCAGCTCATTCCTGCCATCCCGCATCACTCGGCCGCGCTCCTCCCGCGCCTCTCCTGGCGGAGGGGCTGGGCTGTCGGGCTAATCCGAGCAGACAGCATGCATAATTCAGCGGGATTTGGGGAGGGAAGGATGGGAAGGGGCAGGAGCGATCCCCTCCCTCCATGTGGCTGATTCCATCCCATCTCCCGGCGTGTCCCTAATTGGATGGCGCCCTTCGCTTCGCGTTAGGGATGCACACGCAGCGCCCGGAGAGGGACCCGGCCTCCACCACATCCATCTTCCTCTGCACGGCCAGGGAAAAGCTATTTAAGCATTTTAATATGTTTAGGCTTTTTTGTTTTTTTTTCCTGATGGACACAACGGCAGCCTGGGATTTAGACTGGCTCTGGAGGGATGCTCCATGCCCCAAAACATCCCCAGGGTGGGATTCTCCAGGAATGGGGGCAGTATAAAATTGTCCATGTCGTTTTCATGGTTTTATTGTGGGTGTTCCACAAAGCAAAAAACAATAAGAGAGACAGAAAATATTCCAGGCATCCGAGAAGCCCATGGGGACATTAAGACACTCTGGGGATTTTTTTTCCCCTTTTCAAGTTAAGTTTTACAGAATAGTCCATAAAATGGTGACATTTTTAACCATTTTTGCTCATTGCTTTGAACTTCCCAGCCTTGTCTTCACAGGCACCGAGGCCCAGAAGGGCCAGGAGATGTAGTTTAATGAGACAAGTTTTAAAGGTCACTCTGTGTAATAAATCTGTGCTTTTTAATATTTAAACTTGTAAGGCATTTAAACCTTTAGGCTCCTGGGATTTGCTCCACCAGATCCAACTAGATCCATCAAACTCAGCAAGCCTTTTGCCTCTGGGAATATTGGATTTCTTCTGCTTGAGATGAAGAGGGTCTCTTTATCCAAGTCCATTCATCTGTCATAACTCAGGTACCTTTAAATCCTTTAAATCTCTTGGGATGCTGTATGAGGTATGGAGGAAACCTTACAAAGTTCAAGCTCAGGGGGCTCCATTCCTCTCTTGTCATAGGTCAAGAGGAATAAGAGAAATGTCGATAAGAGAAAGGTGATGCCTCCCAAAAACGTGACCCAAATCCTCTTCCGTGACCTTGGCCAAGCTCCCTGGCTCAGGTTTAGAGGGAGATGCTGAGGAGGATCAAGGAAAAAGCAGAACAGGAACTCAGGTCTTTGATGGAAAAGGATGGATTTAGTAAATCTGCCCAATTTTGGCGGCAGCTGAGGAGCACAGCTGAGATTCACCCTCAGGTCGGGGCATTTTTGGAGCTAATTTGCTTAAATATCCCCAAGTTACACCCCAGAAACCCTCTGGATGTTGCCAGCTGAGCCCCCCACCCCTGGCTGAGGGCTGTGCTCTCACACGGTGTCAGAGCCGAGGCCTCAGCTCCCCGTTGCTTTCCCATCCCCGGGCATCGCGGCTGCTCCCGCTCCCAGCACTCGGGATTGCTCCTCTGACTGGCAGATTCCCTGATTGATATTGCACTAGGAATTAGATATTACTAAATTGAATCATTGCCTCCTAATCAGGCGGAGGCCAGAGGCACCGTGGATGGTCAGATAATGAGTTTTGGATGGGTTTGCAAATCAGGCTTCCAGGAACTCTTCATTTTTAAAGCCAGTCTAGAAAATAAAGGCATTTTTCTTTCACAAGATTAAGTTTTCCAGGGGTTCCCTGGTGCCCCAAACCCTCCTGACTCTCACCTGGAATAGTCACGTGGGAGGAGGGGAGACACATCCCAAGCCTTAAGGAGAAGAGTCACCAAAAACTACCCAAAAATGGTGTTTCAGAGAGAAGGAAACACAGTGCCTTCCAAAGAGATGGACACGGGATGAGGAGCAGTAATCCTGGCAGGAGAGGGAAAGGCTGAAAAGCCCCCAAGGTCCAGAGGGCGGCAGGGAAGACCTTTGCTTTCCATCTTGTAAAAAGCCTCTGTTTATAGCAAGAAATTGTCCCCACTCCTGATCATTCCATGGCAGGCCCATTATCCGAAGGCTCTGGATGCATTTCAGAGCTTTGCATTAATGCTGCGGTGAAGGATGAGCTGTGCTGTGTGCAGGATCCGCTCCCCAAACCAACAGGAACTCCATTAGGAGGCCGGCTGGGAGATGAGGTCTTTCAAGATTTAAATCCTTAAATACCATTTTTTAGTGGGGGGCCAGCATTAAGCTGTCTGTTTGACTTCAGCACTGAGACCGGCCGGGCTGCCGGGATAATCTCTGCAGTTATCTGTGTTTGAGGTAGAGCCTTATCACTGCGTGTTCATCTTCTCCTGCTCCTGCCTCCCGACTCGGAATTATTTCCCTGCTTCTGTAATTAAGGCAGCATCTGAGGTCGCTTGGAAACTCTGTGCTAAAATATGCTCCTGCTTACACGGAGGTAACCTTGAAATGCCACCAGCTGCTGCCCGTGGCACTGGGGGCACTGGGATCTGATCCAAGGGCTTGGTCCATCCCGGTCTTCATGCAGGGACTGGGGGGTTGGACTGACTTTGGGGTAGGAATTGTCCTGTGAGGCCAGGCTGGGAGAGCTGGGGGTGCTCACCTGGAGAGGAGAAGCTCCAGGGAGAGCTCAGAGCCCCTGCCAGGGCCTAAAGGGGCTCCAGGAGAGCTGGAGAGGGACTGGGGACAAGGGATGGAGGGACAGGACACAGGGAATGGCTCCCACTGCCAGAAGGCATGGATAGATGGAAGACNGTTGGACAGAGCTTGGAGCAGCCTGGGATAGTGGAAGGTGTCCCTGCCCATGGCAGGGGGTGGGACTGGGTGGGCTTTAAGGTCCCTTCCAACTGAAACCATTCTGGGATTCTATATCCTTCTGGAACTCTATGCTTAAGGAGAACTCCTTGAAGTTTATTTCAGGAGGAAAAAACACCCAATTTTCAGTGTTACCCCAATTTTGAGGAAAAAGGGAGAAAACCAAAGACGAGAAGTGGCAGCTTGTTCCTTTGGTGGGGGAAAGATTCCCCAGGTGGGACAAGCAGCATCTTGCAGTCGATGGATGCTCATCCAGATCCCAGGTAGGCTGGAGGTGGCAAACCCTTGAATGGGAAGAAAAAAAAGTGTGAACATCCCTGAGCACTGCACTTGTGGTTTCCAAAGGCAGGGATTGAGATCCCATAAATCCAAAGGGAATTCAAGCCCAAGTAATTGAAAAACAAAAGAAAGGGAAGGGACCAAACAAAAAAACCTCTTTGGACTGGGGTGAGGCAGGAAAGGTGGTTTCAATGTGGGGCAGGTGCTTTTCATTCCTTTCTCTTCTCTCCCAGGTTTGTGCTGCAGCAGCAGCCTGAGGAATGCTCAGTCCAAGTGTGCCTCTGATGGGGGGGCAGTGAAAGAGGAAATGCTGCCAATCTCTAAAAAGTGAAAGCAGAACTGGCACAGGAATATTTTGAGGATTCTCATCCTCAGCCTATAGAACTGATCTGGATTTTATTTTCAGAATCAATCTAAACACTGAAGGGAATAATGTGGGACAGCACTCTTAGATTAGGTTTGTTATTTAATTCCATTTTTGAGGGGTTTTGACCCTTCTGTGCCTGGTGGTGGCTCTTCTGCTGAGATGGTTTCCTGAGAGGGTTCCCAAGCAGAGGGATCCCTGTGGCCACTTCCTGGGAACAGGGAATGGAAATGTGCTCCTGTGGAGAGCAGGGATTGCTCAGTCAGGTCTGGGACTGTCTCAAAGGGATCCTGATGTCTGATGAACTCCTGATCCAGGAAGAGGTTCGTGTGCTCCAGGGCTTCTTCCAAGCCTTGTTGGCACCAGAGGAGGAGGATGGGAGAATACCCATCCCCTCAAATAAAAGGGCAGAGAGCTGTTTTTGCCAAGTCATGATCCTAAATGAGCTGTGGAACAGCAGCAACCCCAAAACCCCCGAATTTGCAGTTGATCTACTGCTCTTCCAGCTCAAATCCTTCTTGGATTACAGCTGGGAGCAACAAGGAATCTCTTCTCCACATTTTATTGAATTATCAATCTGGGTTTGAGCCTAAAGCCAAATAAAATAAAATCTTAGGCTGATTTAGGATGGACAATTAACCCCAGCAGCAAGAGAGGAGAAATCCCTAAAAAGGGTGTTCTTTTTCCATGGGAATTCCTGAAATAAGCTGGAACTGTGCTGCCTGTCAGAACCAGGCACTCAGTTAAATGAAGATGGGCAAGACTAAGCTGCCTAACATCCAAACCCGGCATTAGCCCGATCCCTATTCATGAAGGCTTTATGTTGAATTAATGTTGTTATAGAATTAGGCTCCTAAGAGGCTTGGAGATGTCACCTCCTGCAAGTTGCCATTATTTGTAGCCCTCCTGGAATGGGGAATGTGCTCACAAGGACCAGCTCAGCTCATCCCATCACTGGGTATCCTACAGGAATTAGGGAAGCCCATGGGTTGGGTTTTCTTGAACTCTTTTTATTCAAAATCTTTGAAAGGCAGGAAAACTCTTTTGCTCCAGAACCACCTGTGCCTTTCATCTCCATTTTACTCCCATTCCTCTCTTGGAGGCATCCAAAGGCAACTTCCCAATTTAATCTGCCTTCCTCTCTGTCACTTGGAGCCCTTTCCCCACCGTGCTGGCAGCCAGGTGACACTGTGGGTTTTATTGCACCTGGAGGATGTTCCCCATGGGATCTCCAGGGAGACCCCAGTGTGGAGCTGGTGGACAGTGGTGACAGTGGACAGGAGTATTCCAGCTGGGACAGGAGTATTCCAGCTGGGACAGACCTTCCATAACCCTCAGGGCTTTCAGGACAAGGACATCATGCAGATGGAATCAGTGGAGCAATTCCCCTCTCTGCTCATCCCTGTATTTCCCTAAAAGGGAATCTCTGTATTTCCCCAATCCTGCAGCCCCAGGGAGGGATTTTCCTGGCCACATCTCTTTGGGAAGGATTTGGGTGAGCTCTCCAGGCTCACCCTGACTCTCCTGCCTCCCCGTCATGCCTTATTGCCTGACTCATCTAAAGGAAATTAAAAGCTCGGGAAAAAAAGAGAAACTCAGGACTTAATTGAGTCTTATAATTTTCCAAGTGCAAACGATTTTGACACATGGCTCTCCATCTCTTCCTGGCATGCTGGAATGCTCCTCCTCTGCTTGCTCATCCAGATGGGGGTGAATAACTCAACCTTGGGATGCTGGAGAAGAAATTTAGGGCAGTCCTGACACCCCCAGAAAGGTTTAGAAAGCTGGGGGTGACCCGCTCCCATCCAGTGCTAAAAATGCTGCACGTGGGGCTTGAACATGTTTAGATTCCACACAGAATGGGAAGGGAAAGGAAAAGGATAATTTCCTTTCAACTCAATGTTGCAAGTGATTAGTGCCCAATATACCCCGGGCAGCTTTAGTCTTTAACATGGAGGTGATCGTGAGGATTTATGGGAGCTCCTGGACAATAACAGCTTTCCAGAGAGGCTTTGATTAAACATTATGGATCCACATTATGCAAATTTATTGCGTGGTTAATCTGACTCCAAAAGAACACAGTGGCACTTAAAAAAGCATTTAAAAGGGGAAAAAAATCAAAGGAGCCAAAGACCAGGGTGTTTCTCAGCACTCCAGGATAGTTCAGGCTTGAAGGAGAAGTCACAGAGCCGTTGATGAGCATGGGGAAAATGGGGAAACATGGAGAAAATTCAGGAGCTTAAACAACAGATGAATTCCAGCCTGGGTATTTCACATTCAAATGGCTGCTGGCATTAAATCACTTGCAAACCCTTCTTTTCCAACAGTTGCTTTTTTGTTTGAATATGGGATAATGGAATGGTAGGAGATAGAAACGTGATGCCTTTGCCAAACTGGGCTTTTCTCCCAGAAATGTGTGTGTGTGTGGGGGGTCACCATGTTTATTTTCCTCCCTTCAACACTTTTTGGTGTCATTTGTCACCGTCCCCATGCAATAATGGGATTTCTGCCAGCAGCTGATTGAGAGGCCTTCATGAACTTCCACAGATTTTCCTGCATTTCAAACTCTGATTACTGTAAAGCCCAGACTTATTTTACTCCAGAAATCAAGGTTAGGGAGGAGACAGATCCCATCCACAACTTCTTCTCCAGCAAATGTGGCAGCAATCAGAGATGTGATGGCCAACCCACCCTTCATTGCCTGATGCAGCTGCCAGTGGGGGTTTTTGGTGTAAAACCCCAAGGTTTTGGTCAATGGTTATGAGCTGGGAGCTTCTGTAGGCGAAGGACCTGGAGTTTTCAGAGGTTTCAGAGCATCACCTCTCTCCTGCTCCTCAGAGCTTGGAGAAACCTTCCCTGGCATAAATCAAAGCTTCTCCCAGGGAGCAGAGATCTTTCTGCTCCTCCCAGCTCCACCAAGGCTTCCCTGTTAAGCTCTGGATAATTCCAAAGTCGTTACACAGATAACAATTGTTGGTTGTGATCTACCCAACAATGGCTCTGTGCATTTCTCCAGAGGATATTCCCAGAGGAGGCTGCTGGAGACAGGGAAATGGACAATGCTTTAATGTTTTAATAAAAACAGAAATAAGAAGGTGCAAAATAAGGGTCCTGTAGAGCACAGGGAAGATGGAGAATCAGTGCAGAGCCAGAGGATGGAATCCTTGGGATTTCTTGGGGAAGGAATGGACAGCTCAGGGCTGTCTGTGCTTGGAACAGAAACCACATTCAGCCCCCAAACTGCTGGGTCACCACATTTCTGCCTTCCCGCCCACCTAGGGATGATCTCCAGGATCACTTTGGGATAACTCTGGAGTTTTTAACCCCCTCACTCAGTTTTCCCACAAATTCTCAGGCAGGGGCTAATGAACTGCGTCCCAGCCAAAACCTAGGCCAGGCTTAAAGTGCACAGGCCTAAATAAAACTCCAGGCACATTTTCAGACCTGACTGCAAGGCGCAGGTATAGGGGTTAGAGGCACAGGGATGAGGTGTCCCTGGCACACCCTGGCAGCTCCTCTCCATCCCAGCATGGCACACCCAGAAGCTGCTGGGTGGGGAAGGACCCCACGAGCTCCCACGGGAGGAGAAGGTCGGCTCAGTCTCATCCATGAGGTTCTTTGTGAGGGTGTTTCGTGAGATGAACTCGCTCAGGGCTGGATGAAATGGATTTAATGTCTTGCTATTTGTCTGGCGTTGTGTTTTCTTCTGGGTAGAAATAAAATTAGAGCCTTAAGAGGGAACTAATTGGGGCAGGGAAGTATTTTTGGGCTGTCAGAGATGGTTTTCCCCAGAAATCATCTCCAGACAGAGACCGGTGCTGAGTGTGCTGTTGGGAGAAAAAGGTGGGAATTATTTGTTCTCTTCCCTCTGCAGGCTTTGAACATTCAAGAAGGTTTTCTCTTCCTCTTCTTCTTTTTAGGTCCAGAAAAGGGGGAGCAGGAGGCTGGGAACTGCTCATTTTCCAATTTTGTCTCATTTCACTAAAAAACATGATTAATTTTAGTGATAGTTTCAATTTCATCCGAGCTGCAGTGCTGAAGCATGAGCCCAGCCCTCATCCTGCTGCCTGTTCCCAGCAGGATCAGGAGTTGGATCCTGCACCATTCCCATGCCACAGGGCTCATCCCTCCCCACCAGTTGCCCTTCCCAAGGGATGGGGTTGATGCCTTAAGCTTTACCTTTCATCTTTCCAGGCTCTGTGCTGCCCAGGGAGCAGCTCTGAGCTCACACTCAGGGTCACTCAGCTCTGCACAGAGCAGGGACACAAAACAAACCCTGCTCCTGCTGCACACCAAGGACAGCTGGGACAAGTTTCAGGCCCAAAAGCACAAACAATGGGAGGTTGAAGAGAGAAAACAAGAAGGGACGTCACAACCTGAAGCTGTAATTGAAAAATTAAACCCCAATATGCAAATGGACCAAAAGTTATAAAAATGTGAGACCTCGTGACCAGTCCTGCATTTGGTGACCACTCTTAGTCCACCTTGGGTGCAGCCCTGGTCAGGCTCTTGTCCTGCCCAAGATGGATCCTGGAGACCTTTCAATAAATACCTGCTTTATTCTCCATCTCTGTCCAGTCTCTGCTCCAGCTCAGCCTTCCCAAGGCATCAGGGTGACACCTTCCCTGTCCCCACGCACATGATGCTGGGAAGAAACAATTCCAGTCCTGCATCTCCATCCCTGGGGAATTAAACATCCCCTGGGCTGGCAGCACACCCTGCCAGGTCCCTGGGATGTGGTGCCAGGGTTTTTCCTGCTGGATGTTGATCCATTTCTCTTGCAACACCTTTCACTTCTGTAGCAGCTTTTATCCAGTAATCTCTGAAGCACTTCACAAGTAATAATTAATTGAGTTTCATAGAGCCTTTGTTCAATTCCAGATTATTAATAAATTACCCTTTATTATTTATAAATACATGGCACTTCATTTTTCTCCTCTCTGTTCCCCTGAACCGTCACTTAGCCCACATTAGCACAGTTTAATGCCAATTTGGCAAAGGTGCTCTTTAACCCTTTCAAGGCTGCTTGCTTTTCGGGAGGGTTGAAGAGCTGTAAGGACAAGAGGGGGATGCTTGTCTTGCCCAGCTCCTTGTTTATGGATTATCCATAATTTCAGTGCACATTTTGACCAAAAGGAGCATTATTAATGCACTTATCCCCACCCAGACAGAATTAGGAGCATTATTCCCCCCTTGCCTCCATCCCTTGCTATCCCCTCTCTAATTCCAAGCCCAGGAGCTTGGGCCTGTTTCATTTTCCCTGCTCTAAGACTCCCCAAAGCTGCTTATCCAAACTGAGAGCCCAGAGCCCCTTCCTGCTCCACCCCCAAATCCTCCTGACCCCAGAGCCACCACCTTCCACTCGAAGCACCCAAACCCCCCAGATTTTCCTCTCTGGAAGGAGAGCAGGATTTCATTCCCCAGCCACCCTCACGGAGAGAGGGGAAGCAAAAAACAAGTTGAGAGAAATAAGCCATGAGATGGTTTTTCCAAAGCCCCTTTTGTGGGAGAAAAGCCGGCGAGGGATGTTCTTAATGGCATTGAGAGGGGAGAAGGGAGAGCGAGGCTCATCCGGCTCCTGCAGCAAATAGACAGGGAAGGACGTTATTAAAGGGCTCTAATCTCTGCAGAGACACGCTGGGAAAAGGGGAGAGGAGGGAAAAGTAGCCTGGAGAAGCTTAGGAGTTGAGCTGACCTCTCAAGCTGACTGCATCCTTGTTTTTATTGGTTTTTGGGTGGGATGGAGGGGTTAAGGACACCACTGCCACTGCTTTCACTGCTTCTGGCTGGTGGTGCTCCCTGTCTCCTGCCAGGATCCTGGATGGGGATAGGAAGGGCATCCATCTTCTCCTCGTCCATCCATGAAACCCTAAAATCTCCTTCTGGACACTGATTTGGGCTGCAGGGCAGCAGAATGAGCCCAGAGCTGCTCTGTACCTTCCAGGTAGATCCAGGTAGGGTTAGAACCCAGTTTTGCTTAAAACCCGGTCCTGGTGGGGGCAGGTTTACTTAAAACCCACCCAAACTGAAGGTGCAGAACATCCTTTCCAAACCTTTGGCATCAGACAAAGCAGAAAAAATGTCCAAGGGGGAGCCACAGCCCCAAATTTTTGCTGTTATTTGCAAGCCTGGATGTTTCAATGACCATGAGCACTTTGCTCGTCCTGTGGTTTGATCCTCAAGTGTTTGGAGGCAGGTCCAGGCAGGGAAAAAGGGATGTGCCAGGCCCATAGAGGCTGTCAGAGGAATGCTGCCTCTCCTCTCCTCTCCTCTCCTCTCCTCT
>VYXD01011400.1:25673-36432 GCA_013397195.1 Hylia prasina | reverse complement strand
TTTTATATTTTATATGTATATGAGTTATCTATTTATTAGATGTATTTATGATGTATTTATTACATGTATTGATTCTATGCATCTGTTTAATATATTTGTTCAATGTGTTTTTGCCCCAGACGGAACAGGCAGCCTGGAAAAATTCCAGGAGTCAAACACAGGGATGAAAGGAGGATTTGGGGAAGAAAAACCCCTCCCTCACTACTGTTCCATTTCATGTCTTTATTTCAGTTTCCTTGCATTGAGGTGCAGACAGGGCACAGAGGGGGGCCTGGACAGAATTCCATGGCTTTTCCCTTGGGAATATGGCAGGTGGGAAACCTTGGAGCTGCTGAGTGCAGAGCAGAGCTCCACACAGGCAGCGTCTGGTGGGGTCTGTCCCTGGGGGCTCCCGCTCAGGGTATTCCCTGCTGGGGCTTTCCGGGGAATTTGATGTCAGGGTGTGTGTTTCCGTGCCAGTATTGGGGGTTTTTCCATTGGTTCCACTGGGGAAATGTCTGTTATTCCTGTTACTGCTCCTGTGTCTGAGTGTCTGCAGGAATGCAGAGCAGGGAATGTGAGGATACAGGAATCCCTGGCTTTGGGGGGAGCTTTTCCACGGTGATCCCTGTGCCAGGTGCTCCCGAACACCTGGACAGCCTCTCCTTGACCCCACAGCCAGATTCCCAGGATCCATGAGCAATAACCTTCGGATTAGAGATGGGGAGGTGATGGAACTTGGAAATATGAGCTGGGGTGGGACTCAGGGCTCAGTAAATTTAATACCCTGGGGTGCCAAATCTCTTCCCAAAAGTCCCCGAGGTGTACTTTGAGGGAAATAATCCCGTGGATATAGGGTGGGGATGCTCTGGCACCAGTTATCCAGAGAAGCTGGGGCTGCCCCATCCCTGGAAGTGTCCCAGGCCGGGTGGGATGGGGCTCGGAGCAGACTGGGACAGTGGAAGGTGTCCCTGTTATGGGGTGGGACAGGAAGGGCTTTGAGGTCCCTTCCAACTCCGTTCTGGGATTTGATGCCGTGGGTGGAGCACAGCCAAAGGGGCTGTGCCACCACAGTGGGACACTTGTGTCACCCCTCCCCGGCCTTGGCCCAGCCCCTTGGGAGGACAGGAGGGCATTAAATGAACTCTGGGGAAGGTTATGGGGTATTTTTAAGAATCTGCAGGTCCTGACTTTACAAAGAGCCGTTCCCAGGTGTCTCTGCTGACCCGTCCATCCCTCCAAAATTTGTGCTCACCTGACATCTGGTGAGATGATCCAGCCTCTCCATCTCCAAGGATTTGCCTCAGAGCAGGGTCAGAATGTTGCAGGTGAGCCCCAAAGCCTCCCTGAGGGACGGGGTGTTCACACCACAACCTGTAGGTGCCATCCCAGATCCTGCCCCAGTGGCCAAGTTGAAAAGCCCAGGAAATTCCAAGGTGCCAGCAGGGCTGGGCAGCATTTTGGGACATCCATCGATCCCAGCTGTGTCCACAGCAGGAGGCTGGGGAGTGAAACCAGGCGGGAATAAATGCTTGGATACCTGCTGGGAATAGAGAGGCCCTGGAATGGGATGAAAGGCACTACTATAGGCATTAATTCACATTTAAGCAGCCCAACCCCTCCACCAGCCCCTGCCCTGCACACTCAGCCCCTTTTGGGGGCAGTTTGGGGTTTTTTGGCTCAGCCATCGGTTCCGAGGCCGGGAATAAACCAAGTGTGCAAAGAGCTCCTCAGCAGCTCTGACCTGCTGCATTCCCCATGCCTCAGTTCCTGGGATTTCCAACACCCTCCGCCTTCAGGAGGGTTATTCCACGCCTCGCTTGGGCTCCCAGGAAGACGAGAAACCCCAGCCCTGTGTCAGACACTGGAGCATAGGAAATTTCTGGGACCAAATGGCAAAGGTGGGTTTTTCCCGGCTCCAAGGCTGCGGCTCCAGTGCCATCTCATGGGTATCCCGGGGCGCTGCAGCCCTGGCGGTGCCTGGATGAGCCAAAGCCTGTGGGGCCGCTTCCAGACCCTTTTGGAGCAGAGGCTGTTGTGTGGATGGAGTGGAGCAGGGTGGACAACACCTGGATTTGGAGGTCACGGCACCAGAGGAGAACAACCCACAGCCCCCACCAGGGACTTTGTGCATGCAGGAAAAGAAGGAGAATTTGAAAAAGAATTGCAAATTTCCTTGAAAATTATGCTTTTTCCTAAGATTTGGGGGATGCAGAAAGGGCCAGGAGCATCCTGATGGGGGAACCCTGCATCCCACCATCTCTGTGAGCACCCACACCTGTGCTGGAGCAAAATGCCCAGGCTGGAGATTTTCCCAGTGATAAATCCTTAGAGGGCAAAGAAGGTGAGTGAGATTTTAAATTAAATTATTTTAAAAATATTGTTCAAAAAAATATTTGACTGCTTTTCCTAGGATTAAAATCCAGCCAGCAGAGCTGGATAATTCCATAGTGCTGGGGATGGAGCTGGAGCTGCAGCCGGGGCTGTGCAGGCAGACCGGGAGATGGCAGTGCAGCCCTTCGGATGGAAAACCTCATCCCCAACCCCTCTCCTCCATCCCAAATCCCTGTCCTTGGCGATGCCAGGAACGAGCCTCAAGAGCCAAACTCTTGTTTTCCTTCTCTTCTTCGCATCCCCTGCGACTCTGAAAATGGAGATTGGGTTGTGGGGGTTTAATGTCTGGGGTTCAGGGATGAGATTAATCCCGGGGAATGAGCAGCTCCAGCATCCTAAAACCTTTTGCTCCCAGCACCCCTGATAAGTGAAATGAAGCCATCCCAGTTACACTCCAAAGGGAATAAAACATCATCCAAATTCTCATGACAAAACCCTTGCAGCCAAACCCCACATCTGGGATCTGATGCAGCACAGCCACACTCAGCAAATGATTTCATATAATCATTTTTTATATCCTGGGCACTGATTTGGCCAAGTTTTTGTTTGTTTGTATCGAGATTTTTTATGGATTCCGGCTCTTTTCATTGCCCTGGGGCACAGGGGAGTTTTCTGCGTTCCCCCTTGGCCAAATCCTGAAGTGCAGGGAATTAAACCATCCAAGGTTTTCCCTCATTCCCACACAATGTTTGTCCAGTCCTGTTGAAATAAACTCATTTCAATCCCATCAAATAAAGGCAGGTATTCCAAGGCAGATGTTCCAAGGCAGGTGTTCCAAGGCAGGTATTCCAAGGCAGATATTCCAAGGCAGATTCCAAGGCACATGTTCCAAGGCAGGTGTTCCAAGGCAGATATTCCAAGGCAGGTGTTCCAAGACAGGTGTTCCAAGGCAGGTGTTCCAAGGCAGGTGTTCCAAGGCAGGTGTTCCAAGACTGGTGTTCCAAGGCAGATGTTCCAAGACAGGTGTTCCAAGACAGGTGTTCTGTCTCACCCTTGTCCCAGAGCAAGATGGGTCAGCATGGATATTTTCCAGGACATAATTTTCTATTTTATTTCCTTTCTGCATTGAAAAGGAAGACTTTCCAGCATTCCCACGAGCAGGTGGGAGCTGTTTTCTCCAAGGAGAGCATTCCCAGAGCCCCAGGATTGTGCAGCCCATGTGATGCTGATGCTGAGACCTGTGCTGGCTCTTCCAGGAAGCTGGGATGAGGGAATGGGACCTCTTGCCATCCAGCTCAAGTAACACATTCCTAAATTAATGCACATCCTCATCAGGAAAACCCAACGAGCCCCATCATCACCTCTGTATCGACCTGGAAATAGCTCGAGCTCGGTGTCTCAGTTTCTCCATCTGGAAAATCAGGCTTGGGCATTGCAGGTAATGGAATGAAGGCACGCAGAGGCACGCTGGCTCCTCATGGACATGCTCCTCCTGCACGGACAACAGCTGGCATGAGAAATCCATTAGAAAATAAATCCCATTTGGGGCTGCTTCGGGCAGGGCTGAGCCCCCACTGCTCCAGGCTTGCCCTGGGCACTGATGCATCTCTTTTATTTTTCCAAGGAAAAAAAGCAAAAGGGAAGAGGGATAAGGAAATATTAGAAGTATTTTTCCCTGCTGGGCTCAGATGAGAGGTTTGGGGTTGTTTCCTGCTGTGGCAAACTCAGTCCTGGTGCTCTCAGCCAGGGCTTGTCTGCAGCTCTCACCCTCCTCCTTCCCTACCTGAAAATACAACAAAATGGGAATATTCAGCTGGGTTTTTCTCCAGGAATGTAGAAAAAGTGGGATTCTGAGGTGTTTACAAGCTGCTAACATCTGGCTGAAGGAGTGATGACCCCAAAGATGAGGCTCATCACCCAAAGGAGACACTGTTGTCCCCTTGGCTCATTTTGGCCTCTGGCTACTGAGGTCCCCTGGTGTGACCTCAGCTCCCAGAATCTCTGGGTGTGCTCCAAAGTCTCCTGTGCCTGGGGAAATCCCACACTGAGGGTGGGGTGGGCTCTTTTTGTTGACTTTGGCTCAGCTCTGGCCAGAGCTGCCCAGGGAAACTCATCCCTAAAGGTCCTGCAGTATCATCGGAACCTCCTGTCCAGCCACCATTATTTATCCCCCATGGCGCTTCCCAAAAGGGACAGAGGGGCTGAAAAACATCCCCTGCACTGAGCTCGGCCCCCCAGGGACAAGATTTAATGGAAATCTGAGGCCAAGCTTCCAGATTCCCTCCATTTCTGCCTCCTCTGCCCCAGCATGTCCATGAGAGCCTGAGATGTTTGTATTTTTCAAGGTAACTTTGCTCCCTGTTGAAAAAACGCCCCTGAGGAAGCCACCAGCAGCTTTAGACCCCACCAAGAAAATTGATCTGGACAGGAAATGCAGCAGAGTGAAGGAACATGAAGCAAATTTTTCCCAGTCTCTGGCTGGGTTTATTCCTAGAGCTGGAACTGGAAGCACAAAGCAGCAGCAAGTGGAGCACCCAGGAGGAAAGAGGGGAATCCTGCTGGCTCTGAAAGCCCCACAGACCCACCTGCTGAACCCCCCGTGCCAGGTAAGGCCAAGCCATCAGCCAGGAAGGAGCTGTTGCCTTTGGAGCAGCTGGTTGCCTTCTGCCTCCCGAAGGAACTGGATTTCCAGCAGCTCTTGGATGGAGAAAATCCCTGGGGAAGAGGGCGCAGCCCTGGGCCTGCAGCCCTGCAGCCCCTGGCACACAGGCCAGCCTGGAGCCAAAGGAATGTCCTGGTGGAACTTGAGGGACAGGGAACTCCTGCAGCCCCGCAGCTCTGCCAGGGTGATGATGGCAGGGGTCGTTTATTCAGCTGCTAGGGAAATTTAGGCAGAGCTGGCTGGGAATAACCAGGATGCAGAAGCAGGAGAAGAGGGCACAGACCCAGCTCCAGCACCTGGGACATGGAACGAAGCTCCATGGAAGTGTCCAAGGCCAGGTTGGACAGGGCTGGGATAGAGGAAGGTGTCCCTGCCCATGGCAGGGGGTGGAATGGGAGGGGCTTTAATGTCCCTCCAAACCATTCCCTGATAGGATAAACCCACTCCTGGGAGAAGGTTTGGGATGAGGCAGGTGAGAAATCAGCACCCAGAACAGGAGACTGCTGACCTGTGCTGGGAAAGGCCTTGCAGCCCCTGGTTCACCTGTGCCAAGCCTTCCCTGGAAAGGGACCTGGAGCCCACGTGAAGGACCAGGAGAGCCAAAGCAATCCCACTTTCTGTTGTCTGCTCTGCAGACAGAGGGTTCTGCCTTTCCCTGCAAACCTCCCTGGGCAGCAATGCTCAGAATCAGCTTCCCCATTCCCTGCTCTGCATGTCATTGGGTCACATGGGAATCAGTAAATCTCTTGGATTGGGAGCCAAGAAGCAAAATCTGGGAAGGCCAAGTGCCTGTCTCTGCTGGAAAGGACACGCATGGATTTTTTTCCTGGCAAAACCACTAAAGAAAATGCAATTAAAAACAAGAACCTTCTCTGACTTGCAAAATCAGCCTTGTGCTTGGCAAACCAGAGATGTTTAATGAATCCCCTCTCTGCTGAGGTTGACTGGTCAGGGTAAACTTCCTCCTGGCTGATTATGAAGTCCAGCTAAGTCCTGCAATGCAGCCTTCGATGGTTAGGCCAGCAGATAAGCCTGGTCTAAACCAAGGGCAGCTCTCCTCAGCTTCCACTGAGGGAGAGAAGGAGCTTGGTGTTTCAGCTGGTCCCACTCCGCTCTGGGATCAGAGAGGGAACATTGGGAAGAGCAGTTTTGGTTCTGGGTTCAGACCCTTCCCTTGGATCAAGTGAAGTTCCCTCTAGAGAAAAGCATTCACTCTTGTGTGTGTTTTCCTCCATTAAAATGTATTTTGCACACTGATGAGGACACAAATACATACAAATGCAGCCATATGAATACAGAATTTATATATAATGAATATATTTCCACACTGAGCCACCCTTGGGGACAGAACTGCAGCTCACAGTGACAGAGGCGGATGAAAAACCAGCCCATTCCATGATGGAATGGCTTTGGTTTATACCAAGCCATGATAAATTCCCTGCCTCAATTCCCAAATGCCTTTTGTACCTCCCCCCCAACTTTCCCCTGCAGAGATCAGCATTTCCCTGGGATGCACAGTCACCCTCCCACCCAGGGAAAGCACCTTGACACCACAAAGACTCAGAATTAATTAATTCGTGCAGATTTTGTGCGGTTTAGGATCAATCAATCCCGTTTTGCTGTTAATACCCAGTTTATCCAATGCAGGTGTTGGTGATTCCAGCATTCCTGGGCATCTCCCAGCAGCTTTTACCCATCCTGGCTCTGCTGGGAGCAGTGAATATCAGACCCAGCCCAGCCCCCAGTGCAGCCTGACCTGAGCTGAACTCCAGGCAGGGCCAAAGCCCCCTCATCCCATCCTCTGGGCTGTGTTTTGTTCTCCCCACACCGGCACTGAGCTTAATCGTGCTCCAGACAGGAGCTGCCCAGAATCAGGGATTTAGCCCTAATTAAGGGGTGATGCACAGCCAAAGCCTCCAGCAGCCCGGGATTCTTCATTAGCCTGATTAATTTGGCTGCTTTGGGGCCGTACTGGAAAGCCCTGAGCCCTGGCTGTGAAAAGCCCCGGCTGGAAATCCGAGATCCCTTCCCCAGCACTCCTGCTTTATTTCAGGGCTCTGCTCTGCCCTCCTGCCTCCCCCTCGGGCTGTGCCGGGGGGGTTGAACTCAGACCTCTCCAGAAACCTTAACGAGGCCCTGATTGCCTTAAAAAACCTTTGGGTTTTTTGGTTTCTTTGTTTTTTTCCCCTTATTTGCAATGTGATATCCTGATTTTACAGCTGGGCTGTGCATGGATTTCCCAGGAGCCACCCCCAGCTCAGAGCTACCTCCACCTCTGCGGGGAAAAGCTGCAAGGACCAGCGCAGCTTTGCTCTCCTGCATTCCCAGGACAGAAAAAAAAAAACTCCAAAAAGGGATTTTTTTTTTTGAATTTTCATTCATATCCTGCTGTTAGAAAAGACAGAAAGGTGGAATCAAAGCTCTGCTGGATGTGGGAAACCCTGGATGCAAAGTTGTCTCTTTGGTGGGGTTTGTGTTGATGTTCAGATGGTTTGGGGGTGCCAAGGTTCAGGCTGAGACGTCCAAGTTTGATTTCCCAGGGATTTTACCCAGATCTGATGCCACAATGAATCAGATTTGGATGGTGAGAGGGGAAATACCAGTGCCTGGCACTCTGTTCCTGCCCATGCATACAGGAATCATTGTGGGTTTGGAGATCCCTCTGTGGGTTAGAAATGGCTACAAATCCTCCAGGGATCCGTCTTCCTCTTTCTTCACATGATCCACAAGCTTTCCTCCCCCAAGGTCCTTCTTTTCCCTCTCACTGGGGTATTTTTTTCCCTGATTCCTGTTGCCTGGGTACATGCAGGACTCCTGGAGGCAGGAACAGCCCAGCCGGAGCTGCAGAGGCAGATGAAGAGCATGGAAGTAACTTGGGGGAAAAAGAGACAACTTTGAGGGAAAACTGAGCTGGAAGGCACAAAAAGGGACTGAAGAGAGGTTCTGCCAAAGGGATGGGGCTGGGCAGGAGGGTGGGACTTCAGTCCATGGATTTGTGAGGGAAAACTCCTGAATTCATCCCCCTCANCCAACCCAAACCATTCAAGGATTCCATGGAATTTGCTGTATTTCCCTTGGCTTAGGGTTGAGAGCAGCCCCTTTCCATGTGAGAACAACTCCATGCAAAAACCCACCTGTGAATGAGCATCAACCCTGGCTCAAATAAAATAATTAAATAATATCAGCAATTATTAGGAAATAAACTAATTTCCCNGCAGAGCTGCCTCCAGCTCAGGGGAGCCCAACATCAGGGGGACATGGAGCAGCTGGAGCAAGTCCAGAGCAGCCCATGGAGATGCTCCAGGGCTGGAGCCCCTCTGGAGCCAGGCTGGGAGAGCTGGGGGTGCTCACCTGGAGAGGAGAAGCTCCAGGGAGAGCTCAGAGCCCCTGGCAGGGCCTAAAGGGGCTCCAGGAGACCTGGAGAGGGACTGGGGACAAGGGATGGAGGGACAGGACACAGGGAATGGCTCCCACTGCCAGAGGGCAGGGATGGATGGGATGTGGGGCAGGAATTGTTCCCTGTGAGGGTGGGCAGGCCCTGGCACAGGGTGCCCAGAGCAGCTGTGGCTGCCCCTGGATCCCTGGAAGTGCCCAAGGCCAGGCTGGACAGGGCTTGGAGCAGTCTGGGATAGTGGGAGATGTCCCTGAAGTTAGGCTGGAATAAGATGGTTTATGAGGTTGCTTCCAACCCAAACCATTTAAGGATTCCATGGAATTTGCTGTATTTCCCTTGGCTTAGGGTTGAGAGCAGCCCCTTTCCATGTGAGAACAACTCCATGCAAAAACCCACCTGTGAATGAGCATCAACCCTGGCTCAAATAAAATAATTAAATAATATCAGCAATTATTAGGAAATAAACTAATTTCCCTGGTTTTTTTGGTGTTTTTTTTTTTAAACATTGAATGTGGGCAGACGAACAACAGAGTGATAGGGAGAAATAAAGAAATAAAGGGAAAGGAATCATATGGAAGCAATTAGCAGGAACTTCAGTCAGGAAAACCTGAAGGTGCTTGTAGCATTAGGGCTCAAGTGATCAGTGCTGTGGGACCATAACTCACCCACACTCTGGGCATTCTCCCTGCAGATGTGTGTTTTCTGCAGGAATATCAGCTTACCCCTTGGAAAAAATGACCTGGGGAGGGCTGTCCAGCCCTGGAAGTGCTCCAGGGAGTATTGGATGTTGGGATTTAGCCACAGGCTGGGGGAGATGGGTTCATTGGGCACTGGGGGTAATGTGGCAGTCACAGGGGGAGGTTGGAGGCTTTGTCTTGTGAGAGAAGAAATTTCCCTGGTTGTAGAATTCCCATGGATTTGGACAGGTACTGGAGGAGGCAAAACTTTTCCATTTTTGGGAAGAAGGGCAAGGAGACATTGGAGTTTCTTGAGGAAGATGCTCTCCATACCCTGCTCACCACACACTGCACACAGCAAGAGCAGCCCTAAAGATCAACTCCATCGGAAGCACTTTGGTGTTCCAGAGGGAAAAATGACCCTTTCCTTCACAAAAAGCAGCTTTGGTTCTGATCTTTCTCCCCGTCCCCAGTGCAAGGCTGCTACAAATTCTGGGTTCTCCCATGGGGCTGGAATTGTAATTCCCAGTGGGGTTTGTACCACAGAGCCCCTCTGTGATGCACCCGGGCTTTTCTGCAGGGCTTTTTTGGGGGATAAATTATTCCCTGGGGTGGGGATGCTCCAAGTCCCTGAGGAGATCAGCAGGACCCACGGAGGGCTCTCGGGCCGCAGCTGAGGAATTTGGGGTGCAGCCCAAATGGAGGGGCAGGATGGGGCTGGAGAGGCTTCGGTGTCCCTCCGAAGGACGAGAGGAGGGCGAGGCAGGGAACGGGGAAGGGAAGGAAAGGAAGTTTTGGCTCATCAGCTCAATGACAACGGAACAGGGATCCATTCTCCCTAATTTATCCTATCCAAGCTAAAACTCCTCCCACCACCACCTGTGGGGAGATGTAGGGATTTTGGAGAGTGATCTGGGGAGGAATGGCAGGGCCAGCCTCGAGCTGATCCCTGCTGATGTCACAGGCCCAGGTGACACCAGGGACAGGCCCTTGGCATTCCAGACCTTTGGCATTGGGACATTTTTCTGTTCCACATCCCAGCTCCAGGCCCTGGGAATGAAAACTTTCCAGCACCACTCGCTGCCTGCACAGAGGGTGGAAGAAATGGTTGTAAAATGGATTCGGGGTGTCCTGGGGTGGGACACTTTTGAATTTGGGGGTTGTTTTCCATCATCTCTGGAGGGAAATTGCCCCTCCCTGGATTGTGGTGTGGCACAGGAGATCCATCTCAGGAGGAACAGGGAAAACAACCTTCACCTGCCTCTTGTTTTATAGTGAAAAGTGATTTTTTTAAAATTTACATATCTCTGGAAATGCCATTCCATCATCCTATCCAACACCAATTGGAAACAATCCTATAAATAAACTGCTCATCCCTCTGCCTGCCTGACCCCAAAGCCTTGGAAAACAAAACTCTGTTTCCCCATCCCACTGATATTAACCCACAGTAAGTTCTCAGCCCTTTTGGGAGGTGTTTTCCAGAGGAAAATCCTAATGGATGTAAAATCCCCTCTCCAAGTCACCATAAACCTGCAGCACCGTCCCCATCAAAGGGCTCTGCAGGGCAAAGGGTTCCCAGGGGGGCTGTGAAAGGTGGGATCACTTTTTATAGGGGAAAAATAGGGGGGGAAAGGGGGAGAGGGAAAAAAACCAAACCAGGGGAATTAAAAAAACCACACAAACCAACAAACCAAGCAGGATAACGTAGGAATA
>VYXD01011400.1:0-11585 GCA_013397195.1 Hylia prasina | reverse complement strand
AGCTTTATGGTCCCTTCCAACCCAAACCATTCCATGATTCTGTGTAGACCCAAACCACCCATTCCCAGCCCCTGCAGAGATGGTGCTCAGCATCCTGCTCATGGGCATTAGAAGTGCTGATGGAAACAGGGATACAGGGATGCTTTTGTTTTCTGCAACGTCACAGGGGAAAATTTCCAAACTGGAGTTACACTTTTTGTAACGAGCTGAGTCAGAAAAACACACCCAAATTATGGCTTTTCATCCCAGAGCTGTGATGCCACCATGGGCAAGGGGAGGAAAAGAGGAGTTCAGGACTGTTTGAAGTGCAAATCCCAACTCCCCCTTCACTCCAGAGCCACCAGCAATGTGTCCACGAGCAGAGATCTCCTGTTGTCCCCCTGGAAATCTGAAAGCCATCAGCATGCTCGGGAAAGGGAGGAGAAGGAAAATGTGTTTGCCAGTTGCAGCAGATGTGAGGGCAGTGTCCTGAACAGCTTTTATTATTCTATAAATATTGGGAGCAGGAGGTTGTTATTAACCATCAGTAATTAATACAACATGCACTGTCCAATTAATGGCATCCTGCCCTCCTGTGCATGTGGGGAATTCCCAGATGTGGCACAAAGCCAGCAGAATTCGGGATCAGGCAGGAGTATCCCTGGATCCAGTCCCCCCAAGCATGGAGGATGAGCTGATCAGAAAACAGATGATGGCAAATGCTGCAGACATCAAAGCCTGCACGAGCACGACCCTGCACATCTTCCAGGCACACGCAGGGAATGCCGGGTGCCAGCGCTCCACCTGGAGAGGCCAGCATGGAAAGGTGGTGAAGGGAACAAATTCCAGAGCTCCAGTTGCTCCCTGCATGTTAATTAGCACAGCAGAGAGCTCCAGAACATCTGCATATCCAAGGACACTCCCTGGCTGCCCTGTGCAGCACAAGGTGTGGAAATGGCCGGCTGACTCCTCTGGATCCTGCTGGAAAAGCCTGGACACCATTTCATTAATGGCTGCTCCCACTCCTCTTCCAGAAATATCTGAGGCTGGATGTTTTACGTGGTGCTCTGTGGAGTCAGGACTGATGGATTGATGGAGATATTTGGGGTGCAAAGGTGGACGGGTCATGCTGAGCCCCTGGGCTGGGTTGGTGCAGGGGGAGCAGGGACCTTCTGCTGTGTGAAGGGAAGAAGCTCAAATGTGCTGTGGTGGAGAACTGGGAGAGTGTCTGGTGCTGATGTGGGAAATCAGGAGCTTTCAGAACCGGCTGTGTGGACCAGGATCAAACCCATGTTGGGTTTGCCCACAGCAGCAAGGATGGCACTCAGCACCCAAACACAGCCCCTGTCTGATTCTCTGAGCCATCAGGACCAAAGAAATGATTTCAGGAAAACTGGGAGTTGTTTTCCACTGCAGCCACTTAATGCCAAGGCACCAAATCCTGGGAGCCCACAATCCAGTGCCCACGAGGAATTTGCTCCTCTGCTCACTGATGGAAGTCCCTAAGAACATCCCCCGAGGTGAGCTGTCAGTGGTGAGCCTCAGTTTAACTCCTGAGCTGGGTTTGTGAGCTCAGATCCTGCCCCAGGCAGCCAGGAGCATCCTTCAGGAGCAGTGGGACAGGCTGCAAGGTGGGAGCACTCAGAGCAATAAACAGCACACCTGCCCTGGCTGCTGCTTCCCAACCCAACTACCAATGAATGGGAGCCACTAAATGGGATCCAAACTGGCTTTGGGAAGGGACCAGCTCTGCTCCCTCAGTGTCTCTGCCCTGACCCTCCTGGGAGCTCCTGGATGGAGGGGGGACCCCTGAGCACCAGGAGCACTTGGAAACCTCTCCCCTCATCATCACTGACAAGCCCAGGGTTTGTAACTTTGGAAAGACCCTTGTTTGGATTCCCACCAGCAGATTTTGGCCAAATACTTTGAGAAGGCTCCCTGAGGGATGCTCATGGTGGGAGGGAGAAGCCAGACCTGGGTATGTGCCTGGTATTATCCTCCTTAGGCTTGGCCTGAAGTGCAAGTGCAGCCCTGAAGCTGGTGGCTTGGAATGCAGTCCTGAGGACGTTTTCCAAGCCTCTTTCCTGGACAACCTCTCACTTACAACCACCTTCACCTTCTTCAGAGCCTTTGTCTGGAGGCTCAGCTCAGGATAATTCACCATCAGTTCAGAGCCAGGGAGGAGCACAGGGGGGTTGTAGCAAGGGGTTATAAAGTCCTTCCCCCTGAGGCACAAATCCCACACACAGCCCGTGGCTGAGCTTCCCACGGCCACGGGGTTTTGGCTTCAGGCTCCTGCTGCTGAGGTATGAGGGAGAATGAGTTGCACCACGAGTACCTCCAGTGATTTATTTTATTGCCTGTGTGCAAAAGAGTCTTGGCACAGTGAGGGGAGGTCGCTGCCAGCTCCAGGCCAGCCGGGCTATCCCTGGTGGAAAATGAAATGGACGAACGGGAACATTTTTCCATAATTGCAGAGTGAGGGAAGGAAATGATCCTCCTTGAACATCCATCTTTAATTCCCTGACCTTGGAGCAGCCTGGCAGCCAGGGCCTGGGATGAGGAGAGCTGATAAAACCCCTCACCAAGCCCTTGTTCCCAGCCCCATCTGGGCTATTCAGCAGGGAGAACCTGGATCCCCTAAAGCCACGTAAGGGCCGTTTCCAAGCCATTCCCATGTCCTGCACTGCGGCCACCAGTGATTCCTCTGGCACAGGACCAAGGCAGTGCCACCACCTCAACGGCATGGGGTGAGAGGAGGATGAAGCCCCCAGTGTGATCCATGTGCTGAAGAATTCCTGACATCTTTCCTGCCTCGCTGGGCACTCAACCCAACCCAACCCAACCCAACCCAACCCAACCCAACTCCAAGTTTTGGGTCTCCTGAAGGCTTTAACTCTGAACCTAAAACTCCCAAAGCTCCCAAACTCATAACATCTGTCAGAAAAGACCACCTGGGTCACCCAGGGGTGGCAGACAAGCATGCAAACCCAGGCACAAAAGGCGTGCAAAGGGGAAAATATCCATAGGAAAATATCCATGTGCAAGAAGGGAAATATCCATGGCAGGTCTTTACCACAAAAATCTGAGGTATCAGCCCTGCCTGGGCTGTTCCTCCCATGGGGATCCCCCGGTGCCACAGCAGATGTTTTCAGAACACCCTGATTCTTCTCCTCCTCTTGGTTAAATATTCCAGGCTGTTACCATGTCCTCAGGTATTCCCTACACTCCAAACTGAGGGATGGGGGCAAGAGGCTGCTGGAAATTGGGATTTATCCATCTCAGCTGAGGATCTCAAGGAAATGGAGGGGTTTCCAAGGCTTTGGGGGAATTGTGTTGCTTCTTGTTCTTGTTTGCCCAGGATTTCTGGTGAGAAGGTTTTAGTCCAGACCTGGGAGATGCTGGGCTAAGAGATATTTAATAGATAATTAATAGATAATTAATATCCTCTTTGTTATTCAGCCTCATCTCATGTCCCTGAGCCCACCAAAGGATCATTTTCCCCCAGCAAAGCAGAATAGGGCACTGCTGTGAGTCCTTCCCAGCCTCTCCTCCAACTCAGATGGCATTTCCTCAAGGACAGGGGACAAATCCTGCAAATCCCATACAGGAGGGCAGGATCCAGCCCTCAGTGCCAGGAACCAGCACAGGGACAGCTCTGGAATGGCATTCCCAGCCCTTTCCAACCTGCTGCTCCCAGCGTGGAGCCCTCCAGGGAGGACTCTGACGTGGTGTTATCCCAGGCTGGGCTCCAGGGAGAGCTTCCCCTTCTCCTCTCCTGGCAGGGCTGGTCCTTGTCCATGGCCAGAGCTGGGAGCAGCAGAAGGATCCGGAGCGGGCCCGGGGAGGAGGATGGAGCTGGGATGTGCTGGGGTTATCTCTTTAACAGGTTTCTCCTGTCCCTGAACATATGTGCAGGAACACATCCCTGGAAAAATATGTGAGTGGGTGAGCTTGGCCCCAGCTCCCTCCCAGATGGGACATTCCAGAGCCCACATCACAAAGCCATCAGCCGGGCTTTGACAGAACTGCCAGCACCTCCCGCCTCTATCAGAGCCCAAAAATGTCCATATGATCCCTGCTCCCCCAAAAGCTCCTTCTTGCTCTCATTTACAAGCAGGAAATGTTGGCAAAAGGGGAAAAGTAAGGGGGGGGCGGAGGGGGAAGTAGGAGGGAAAACAAAAAAGAAATGAGAGGGAATAACAGAGGGAATAACAAAGCTTCCAGAGGAAAACGAGGAAGAAGTGAGACATGAGGTGCAATATTGCTGAGCCCTCTGCACAGGGCTGGCACCACAAGGGGCACAGATCCCAAATCTCACCCCCAGGGTGCCCAACCCAGCTGGTGTGGGCCCGTGTTCCAGCAAACCCTGCAGGGCTGTCCCACAGCATCTCCTGGTCCCCTCCTGGCACTGCCACGAGATGCTCCCGGGTTGCTCAGCCCTTACAAGTTGTAGCAGCACCCCTCCCACAGAGGGGACTTTTGGCTTCAAGCAGCACCAACCCCACAGTTGTGGGGCTGGTGCTGAATGTGGAGCAGTCCCAGGCTGATCCCGTTCCCATCTGCAGGGAAGGGAGGTTTTGCTGAGGCCAGGGTGACATCCCCCAGCTGGGATGCATTTCAGCAGCTCCAGAGATTGTTCCAGGCTCAAGAGCTGTTTCCCTGCACACAGCTGAGTGTAATTCCCAGGAAAACCAGCTGAGCCCTTGGCCTGAGCTCAAAACACATTAGGAAATCAAACGCATTTATTTTATCCAATTTTTCTCCTGAGCTTTGCTCAATACTCCCAGAACAAGGAGCTTTAATAGACTTTGGTTTGTGACTGCAGACACCTTCCATAGCTTGGCTCTTTCATCACGTGGGAACTTGAATATCCATCATCTGGAATCCACTTAGTGCTGTGTTCTCCCTCCCTGCTCCTGGATTTGCATTTTGTCCACTGGTGCCTAATGAATTTAGAGTGTCAGGGCTTATAAATCATGAAATCCAGCAACTCTTTGCATCCCATTTTCTACCATGAGGCACAAAGACATTTAAAACCTCTCAGGGCTGGTGCTATGGGGATAATCTCCAATCTCAATGTTTGCTGTGCTCAAATTTGCTAAAATATGGCAGAGTTGGAGGAGGTGCAAAAAGAAAATTGTTCACCAGCTCAGATTGAACCTAAAATTCTGAACAAATCTGGCAAAAAGTTGTCCAGACAAACCTTACTCCTTCTTGTCATTTCCCAGAAGAATGTTGGTGTAGGGTTTTTTAAAAAAACTTTATGGATATTTTAGTCTTAAAAGCAGCCAGCACAGCAGGGTTTACTCCTCACCCAAAAAAACTCCTCTCGAATGTCAAAAGAACCATTTGCTTCTTCCGAAAATAAATAATTTGGCATAAAGTCCCTTTGCTTTGACCTGGCCTGAACTTCCCTTGGCTCCTGGCTGCTGCTTTCACTCCTGTGCCTTGGCCCAAAATCCAGGGATGGCTGCAGACACCTCGGGCTCAGCTGCCTTGGGATCACATCCCTGACACCCAGGCTTGGGATGGGAGCCGGGAGCACCCAGATTTGAGGGGGGTGGAAGAGTCTGGCAGGTTCCCAGTGATCCAAAGGCCCCCTGGGGCAGGAGCAGCCCAGAGACGCAGAAAAGCACCGGCAGCTTGGACAGAGCCACGTTCAGTCCTTAAAACCTGCTCCTTCCCATTTCCTTAAAGCCAATATTCCCCTGCTTTCCAAGGAAAAAGCAGGCTCCCACCACGCACCAGGACCTGCAGGGAGCAGATGATGTTATTATTGGATTTTTCCCACATAAACCTGGATCCCTGAGGTATCAACCACACAGGTGACCCAACCGCGCTGGAATTTTTTTCCTGTATTTTGAGCCACCAAACACCTGGTTGCTTCCCAAAGCCAGCAGCTCTGTTCCAAAACCCATAAATACAAACCCCCAGGCTTGGAATTGGAACTGGGCTCATCCAGATCCTTGAAGCAAACTTTGGGATGGGGTAGTTGTTTGGTTTTTTTCGGTTTTTGGGGTTTTTTCCATTCTTTCTCAAAATCCTTATTCTTTAACAAACGTGTTGCCAGCTAGAAGACAAATTTTCTTTGAATGTCAAAACAGGATGTTTTTGACAATCTCAGGACATTCAAAGAGCGTTTTTTTGTTTTCTTTTTGAAACAGGAAACTCGTCTGAGAGCCCTTTCCTGCGAATGGTTTCAGTTGTGACAAAACTGCCACTTTCTGACAGAGCATGGGGTATTTTTTTATACAAAAAGAATGCTACATGTAAAAATTTTTGAAAATCCCATCCAGGTTACTCAGTCCTGAATGTGAGTGTGGATTTTTCTCCTACAAAAAGCTCATTAAAGGGGAATATATTGAGATTGAGCTGTGGAGCAGCTGGGAATGGGAGTGTTTGTCATGGATATTTGGAGGTCAAGGTCATTAAAGTGGATCTCTCCATGCCATTGCAATCCCGGTGTCTCTGCTGCATCCCCAGATCCCCATGGCACCTCTGTGGGCACAAGGGGATGGCGGATGCTGGAGAAACATCAGTGAAACAGAGCTGCTGAGATGCTCAGTTCTCAACAAGGAACTGAAAGGAGATTTGCAAGTCAAACTCTCTCCCCCTCTCTGCACCCGGAGGGAAATGGGGTTCCAGCAGCTCCAGGGGGCTGAAAAGAGGGGCTGTGTTCATGGTGGGTGACAGGGGAGGAGCTGGTGGGGTCTGGGTGCTGGAAAATGCTTTGGAACATCCTGGGTGTTTTCCAGCGTCAGTGCCTGGATCCTGCACAGAACCTCAGAGCTGTTCCTTGAGCCCTGCCCTTCCCAGGTGTTGAACCTGAGCTGTGGAGGGGATTGCAGCAGGAGGAACCCAAGCCCTGTCGCCACTGAAAACGGAGCTGAGGCTCTGGATGCCTGTGCCTCATCACGTGAACCTGGAGGCATTAAGGAAACCATTCCAGGAGCTCTCCCCCTCTCTTAGCCTGGCTTTGGCAACCTCCAATACAGGAATGGGAAAACCAATCAGGTTCACACTCAGGCACAGATATTGTGAGACTTTGGTCTTTTATTTGCTTAGAGATGGAACCAACTCATCCCAGCCTGGCTTCACACCATCACCTCCTTGTGGGACCAACTCCTCCCAGCCTGGATTAAAACCTTGGCTGGGTCCCGTCTGGTCCTTGGCAGGACGAGCACCCCAGGCTCCAAGTGTCAACAGAGCAGGGGCTGGGTTGAGATGCCTCCTCCAGAGGCTTCTAAACATGCCCTGGGCATTGCATGGCAAAGCTCAGGGATGTCTCCATGAGATCCCAGCTCTGCCAAAGCCCAGGGAGCACCAATGAGCCTGGTGGGGACAGCAGGACTCCAGAGAGAGTGGGAAAGGTGAAATCACCATCAATCCCCATCTGGTTTCTGTATTGTTGGGTGGTCTGGAAGTTCTGGGATTAATGGGATCCATCCACAGTTCTTTGCATTCCTCCTCTCTGTTTTGGCCAGGCTTCTGTGGAGACTTGTAGGAGAAGTCACAATATCTATATCAGAAGGATTGTAAGGAAACATTGATTCCTTCTGTCAAGGAGATCCAGAGAAAGGCGGGAGGAATTGACCAAATGTGAGATCCAGACAGGAAGATGTGTCCTGCTCGTTTCATTTGTACTTCTGTCACCCAGAGCAGAGAGAGGAGGGATTTGGCTCCTCATCATTGTGCTGGATGCAAGCAAAGAGCAACAGCAGCACGAGGGCTGTGACAGGAGAGACCAAAATCTCCTTGATCTGCAAGGAAGAGAAGAGCAGCTTTACTGGAATTTCAGCAAAGGGAGAACACTGCAGTGAGAAATGCCTTGATTTTTTCTTGTACAGCCCAGATTAACAGGACTGTGGTGCTGGAATTGATGTTCTCCTCCATCCCCTTCCCTCAGACTGTGCAGTGTCCAGTTGTCACTGCTGGGATGGATCGATGTTCCAGCACTGCCTGTCAGAAATGTGCCACAGGAGTGCAAAGCACCAATAAAATTGTTCCCCAGATGGGATTTTCAGACTCGTCTTTCATTTAATTTGATTAACTTGGCTCATTTCCTGCTCTCCCCGTGATCCCACTGAGGAGATGTGCAATCTCAGGTTTATGGTGTCCTGGGATCACTCAGTGACAGGAGGGAGCTCTGCAGGCACAACACCCCCAGCCTGGCTCAGTGCATTCTGCATCTTCTGAGTCCCCCAAGCTCCATCTCTGCACCTAAGTGTCAGGAGATCATGGAATCACAGGATCCCAGGGTGTTTGGGTTAGAAGGGACCTTCCAGCTCAGCCAGTCCCACCTTTCACTGTCCCAAATTGCTCCAAGCCCTGTCCAACCTGGCCTTGGACACTTCCAGGGATCCAGGGGCGGCCACAGCTTCTCTGGGAATTCCATCCCAGCCCCTGCCCACCCTCACAGGGAAGAACTCCTTCCCAAAATCCTGCCTATCCCTGCCCTCTGTCCATGGGGTCCCATTCCCTGTCTCTTCCCCACCACTTTAGGAGCTGGCCCAAGGAGCCATGAGCAGGCTGGGGCTCCTCAGCCACTCCAGAGCATCTCAGGGCCTTGGAGCTGCAAGGTCTGGGCAGTGCCAGACCTGCTGTGCTTGTGCACAGGAACGCCCTGGAGTGATCCCACATTTCCTCCTGTTGCCTTTTGGGGGTCCCAGCTCTGCCCCACTCCTGGTGTGAGGGGATGGGAGGCAGGGCTGTGTGCTCTCAGCCCCATGTCTGCTCTTCAAACAATGTTAAGCCGACAAAAATAAATCCTCTGGAAGAGCTTGGTTTTGTTCAGCTTTTCACCTGGCAGTGCTCCTAAAACATCCAGGAGTTTTCACAGAGCTCTTTAGGATAATATTTGACACTTCCATCACTCCTTTCATCCTGAAGTGCTTTTCCAACTTGAGAGCACCACTGAAGTCAAACTGTTGACAGAATAGTGGGGTTTTTCCCTAAAAAACAAATCCTGTGTCATCCTGGGAGCCCTGAGCATCCTCCAACCCTGTGGAATCAGTGAGGGCTCAGCACGCTGCTCATCCATGGGGGGATTATTGGGATGATGCCACTGCAAAGGGAGCACTGGGAAGTGCTTTGGGAAAAAGTGTTGGTCTTTGGAAAAAAAAAAAAATAAAAATACATGTACAGAACATAGAGGACACTGAATTTGGCTCTAATGCTCTGCTGGAGCATCAACTGGTGCTGTTGCTAACATGCCAAGCAGGACAAGCACCTTCCAGAGCGAATTCCAACACATCTCTACCTTCAGAACCGCTTTGGATCCAGACAGAGCGATGCTTTCCAGACTTTGGGAACAGTTTTAAGGGTGAAGCAGCTCCCAACCCTCAGTGTGCCCCAGCACATGATGCAGGGACAGGCTGAGGACAGCACAGCATCTCACACACCACCTGGGATTTTCCAACTATCTGCCCTTGGCCAGAGCCCAAACACTCAAACCCCCATTCCTGCCCCACAGTGGGGGAGATGGAGACACTCACCCCGTTCTAACAGGGTTAACCCTCCCTGTTTATTGATAAACTGATAACAAACACCTGGGATCAAACCCACCCCTGGCCCCAGCACTGGACAAAAAGTCCCAGGACAGTGTTGGGTCACAGCAGCCACACAAAGAGGGTTCAGTGCCAAAGGCCCCATTCAGAGGTCGCCCTTGGACTTGATCCTTCCAGGCAGGAATTTAACATGCTGTTTTCCTTAAAATTGCTTCTAAGAGGTGATTGGCCCCCAAATCCTTGTTATTCTCAGTGCTGGACTGCAGGAAGGTTTTGGGGTGAGAGGTGGGAGGTGGGAGAAGATGCTTTTGGCCCCAGCAGACCAGGAGTTTGTGCTGCTATGGAGGATGCTCTGGAGCGTCTGTTTCCAGGAAGGCTCCATGCAGACTGAGGCAGGATTGCCAGGAAAAATGAAGGGAATTTGGAAAAAAAATTAGCTGGGAGCTTGTTGCAGGAGCTTTCCTCCCTCTTCCAGACATGCAGGTGTTGCCTGGCCCTGGAAGATGTCAGGAGTGTGGCAGTGGGGTGTGGCTGATGTTAAACAGGACAGGACCAGTGGGTTTGATCAGAAAAATACAAATGGATTGAAATGGAGACAAGTGTGTGTGGCTGGAGGGGAGAAGGACAGGGTGGGGAGGCCCTGGCACAGGTTGTCCAGAGAAGCTGTGGCTGCCCTTGGATCCTTGGAAGTGCCCAAGGCCAGGCTGGACATCTGGGATAGTGGAAGGTGTCCCTACCCATGGCAGGGGCATGGAATGAGATGAGCTTTAAGGATTCTTCCCATCCAAGCCATTATGGGATTCTCAGGTTCTGTGGCATTATTCCCTCCATTACTGAGGTCAGCAACCCCTCTGCTCCCCAAAACTCCGCCCCTGCCTCGTCAGGTCAGGAGCTGGAAGAGGAGGCAGGGTCTTGGCAGGGTGGCCAGAGATGGAAAGATGCTGGGGAAGGATGGAGGGCATCTGGAGAAGGACAGCAGGCAGAGAAGGATGGCAGCTGGAGAAGGATGGAATGATGGAGAAGGATGGAACGGTGGAGAAGGATGGAACGGTGGGGAAGGATGGAACGGTGGAGAAGGATGGAATGGTGGAGAAGGATGGAATGGTGGACAAGGACGGCATCTCCCTGCTAATGACGGGAATGTGCAGGGCCAGCTGCTGCCTGGGCCGCAGTTAAGGGGGCGGTAATTACCTGATTACTGCCTAATGAAGGACAATTGAAATGGATAATCTGTGCTTGGAAAAACCAAAGGAGTTTCTAGGGAGTCCAAACCCCCGAGATCTCTGCTGGAGGGGGGAAAGGCGGCTGCAGGTCCCTGCCGAGCCAGGTCAGGGAGGACAATCCCATTTCTGACTCACGATCCCAAATCGGACCCATCCCGGAACCATCCCACGGGTTGACCTCATCCCACAGACCAGCAACAGCCTCGGCCTGCTGGGAAAAGAGGGAAGACAAAGGGCACTTGCTGCCCCAGAGCCCCGGTGATTCCTCCTCCCCCGCGGCACCGGGCGTTCTCCAGCCGCCGCGGCTTTGCAGCGCCTGGGCAGAGCTGGAAAATGATGTTTAATGTGTCTGCCTGGGAAAGAGGTGATTAATTTGTCTGGGGGCATGGAAGTGCTGGTCGTGTCTGTGGCCACGGAGCTGCTTTCATCCAGGGAGGCGCAGGAGAAGCTGTGCACGCCCAGGAGTTGGGGCAGCTATTTATTTGCTTTATTGAATAAATATATTGAATCTTTAAGCCTTGGCTGACCTCCTGCATCAATGGGTGCCCTGTTGGGAAAAACCATCCCACCCGAGGCAGGGCAGCTCCTCTCCTGCCCGCCCGCATCCCTGGCTGCGGGTGGGAATGCCGTGCCAAGGGGAAGGGCAGGGCTCCGAGGCCTTGGCACAACAAGAAACGCCGGGATGGAGGAAGGCCTGCAGAGATTATTGCTCCCAGCACACAGCTGGGTTATTTCTGCTGCCACCAGATAAAAAGCTGGAAGTTTATCCAGGCTGGGTGCAGCAGGAATATGTTTCCTGCAGACAGGTGAAACGCTCACCATGGGGCCGAAGTGAGAGGAGACGGCATTTTGGAATACACCATCCCTGTGTTTG
>VYXD01011394.1:36144-93855 GCA_013397195.1 Hylia prasina | reverse complement strand
AAGATGGTGTGAGTTCAGCTGGCATTGCACAGGAAAAAATCCTGAGATAAGGCCACTGGCTCCCACACCGCCCCCCCCTGCCTCTTCAAAGCCACACCAGCACTCAGCATCTGAGTAGCTGTGATTTGCATTGGAATCTGCGCGCCGGGAGTCCGGCCGCGGCGAGGAGGGGGNTGTGATTTGCATTGGAATCTGCGCGCCGGGAGTCCGGCAGCGGCGATGAGGGGGGGTATCGGGGGAAAGCCGCACTTGCACGGACAATTTCAGAGTTAAGAGGAAGGAGTGGTACGACCCCGTCCACTCTCCCTGACCCTGCTGTATTAAACAGCGGTGATAGTTCTTTCGTTCGGGTCCATAGGACCAATATTTCTATTTCACGCTCCTTGACTTTTTCGCCTCTCTTTGAGAGAATATTCGCAAGGAGACGGATCGCCGCATCTGTTTTCATTTCAGCCACGGGCTTACCTTTGGCAGGTGTTGTTCGGCCACATAAACCCAGTCTCTGTTTTTTTCCTTTTGAACCAGGACCTCCCCTGCCTTTCGTTTCCCAGCTCCCAATTCATTCCCGTCTGAATCTGCGGAGATCGCTCTCAGCTCAGCTTCTGACCAATGCTTTAGAGTTTCAGCACCCGGACTAGATTTGGAGTGAAGAGTGGAGACTTTTCCACATTTAAGCGAAAAATCACCTTTAAGCGAAAAACTGCATTTAACTGAAAATGGGGGTCCCTGCTTCAGGCGCCATAAAAAGAGAGAAATTCCCTCAAAATTGTGGGAAACTAACCGAGTAACATAATCACACCAATGTGGCTACATACATTCTCCTTTAAGTACTTAAAATGGCTGCTTATATACACTTCTGTATTGTTTACATTTTCAAGCATTTCCACATTGGTGTACAGCATAGGAAGAATGTAATCAAACATTGCGTACTTTATACTTAAGGTGGCTAAAGCGTTCAAACTAACATCTGTACCTATTAGTACATAAAGGAACTACCTTCTCCCCTTGCATACCTTTAGACAATTTCTAACAACACCACCAACCTTGGCATTTACTCAGGCCTGTACCTGGGCCCAGGCTGGGTTGCCCAACTAATTCAGGAGCAAATCATGCCCTTGCTCCATGAGAAATTCTGCTGCACAGTGATTTACATTCTTCTATAATACAGCTTTAGTTTATTCTTCCTGAATTTTGACTGAGCGGTCAGTTTGGTATATTCCCTCTTGTCTTGGTCACATATGTCTACATTGTCATGTATGTTTTCCTGCTGTCAGCATTCATACATCATGCACCCTTTTCCCAGGAAATCTTCTGTGCTGATAACAGGCCAGCAGATGTTCCCTACCAAATATGGCTGCTCATCTCTTCTTCCAGTCCCACCTACCTTGCTCAGGATGGGCAGTTTATATTCAGAATATGATGCAAGGTCCTGATAAACTATAGCCTCTAGCACAGGGAGCCTATTTTTTTGCAGTGATCAATAAGTATCCAGACTCTCTTTTTTTCCCCTCTTTGTATCACTTTAGAGATTTGACTACTTTAAATCATACCCTTTTATTGGACACTGAGGTTCTTTTGCATCTCACTCGTGGAAGTAGCTGCTGAAATACCTGATTTATCAGTACCAGAAACTTGGGAGGTGACTTATTTTTGCAATTTCCAGTTTTGCCCATGTTTCTGGACACAAAAGTTCCAAGCTGTTAGAAAAATATCATTTTACTTGCCTCTGCTATGGAATGGATTCCACATGTATAAAGATTTTTATGAAGTGACACCATTTTTCTGTGTTAGGACTGATTTGACAGCATGTCAAACACATAGAGAGATTCTGACCTTTGTCTTTGCATCCATAGTCAGTCAGTAGTTCTCCAGCAACTGGGGTTGAAAAACTCTGTATCACTGGTGGAATCCAAGTGGAAGCTGTCTTTTACCCTTTTTGTGTCTCATGAATACAAAATACTTTTCCCCCAGCTGTTTATTCAAAACTGAATATCAGAGGTTCTTCTTTGGCCCTATGCAGCTGGTTAGACGTAGGAAGCTGGCTGCATTGTTATCCTTCTCTTTGCCATGTACTGTAGCCAAGGAGAGTGCTGTGTCACTGCTGCTGCTGGAGTCTCTTTGGGGATGCTCTCCAACTGCAGGTAGCAATAGCACTGTACACCCTGTGCTTTTTTGTTTGTTTATGCATCATGCTTCTGCAGAATGGTTTACTTTGTGGCTGGACTCAAGCAGCCTTACCAAAATGCAACTCATTTGATAAAGAGTTGCTGTTTTGCTTTACTCTTTTAGTAAAGGTGCAATTAAACATTTGGATCTCATGAAAACCAAATATTTTCAGTTCAGTTTGGTTTTGCTATTTTGCACAGGGAAGTTTAGGAAGAGGGTGCACAACTTCTCAGCTGTTGAGTCAGCATTTGGAGGGAGAGGGAAGTAAGGGTGAAAAAGATCTCCATAAATGGCCAGAGCATCATTTTCTTTTAGCACAGTTTTGATGGTCAGAATTGGAAACAGTGTCAGAATGTAAAGCTGCAAATAAAGGCAAATGGTGTTTCAATCTAGATTCAAAAGCAAATTCACAGCTGCCTGTAAATTAAAACTAAGACCAGCTCATTAGAGCCTGTATCTGCCTGCACTTCTGATGCTGAGGGGGTACCAAGCAATTCTTACCTGCCAAGAGGATTGTTGTGTGCACTTGGTGGTTAGTCCCTGTAATATGGCATCCCAACAGGCATGTCCTGTGTGATGGTGAACACCTATGTAACAAAGTGCTATAGTCCCAGACCAGGGGTGCCTCATATACATATATGCATCCATGTCCAAATTGACTCTCACCTGGGCTAGATTTTTAAAGATTGCCTAAGGGTGCAAGTAGAGAACTCGATGGGAATGGGGCACGGAAAATGATTTGCCTCTATTTCTTCTGAATGTGTTTGAAAATCTGGTTATGTTTCAAATTTAATAATGAATTTGGTGGAAGTAAGTTTGATTATTTGATCCTACAAATTGTTTGATTTTTGCCTGAGATGATATTCCTATGGAACAAATTTCATTTATGCTCATATTTTTTCCTAATTGTTTATGATGCAATTGAGTATGATAGAATGTTTTTAAAATATTCTTGTTAAAGAATGACTGTAAGACGTATATCTTCATCTGTAATGGTAAGAAGATTCTTATAAATAGCATTCTTTACCCATAGTTCTTTCTTCATCAAATATGTCTTTACAAATTCCTTCTTACTAATATTGACTTTCATAATTGAAAATAATAACATATTAGAAATAATATTTTAGAAAATAATATTTTCTCACTTTGTAATTGTTTTCAAATACTGGAATTTTTGTAGTAAACAGAGAATTAAAATTTACTGATTGGTGGGGGAAAAGAATAGTTTTGCTTGCAACCCCACACAGACATAATAATAACAAATTATCAAACATTGGTGTAGGTATACAAAGAAAAAATAGGGGGTTCCTCATTTCACAGGGATGATTGCATTTTGAATTATGCTGTATACATCTAATAGGACAGGGGCATCTTGAGAAGGTAATCAACACCTGCAAATATTGGAAAAAAAAAAAAAAAGTTTATAACATATTCCTGTTGACTTGGGCCCAGTTTGCACTCAGATTTTACAAACGAATGATGGTATACCAGAGACGACAGAATTTGTATCTGTAAAGTGTACATTAGCTTAAGCTTGTTCCTTGAACAATATAGAATTATACTTTATTGAAAGTGTAACTCTAGTTGCACCATAGTTCTAACAGCTGTAGTTAAAATTTTAAGCTTAGTATGAAATGAAAAAAAAATTAAAAAGAAGAAGCAAAGTGGCTTGCTATGATACTGCAGAGGAGCTAGAGAGAAATTGGACTTCACTGTGCTGTAAATGCATGCTGATGGCAAGTGATCAATGACAGTGTGTTCTTCAATCTTAGCACCACTCACGCAAGTGTCAAAGTGGCACCAAATGGCTGAAATCTGATCAAAGCTTTTGAATGAGGACCCAGTGAACTTACGGAGGACTATTTTAAGGCCAGCCATTTCCAGTCCAAATAAACCTGAAGGGGAGAAAATCAGTCTTAGTGGGAGAGGACTGGAGATTGCCTCCAGGTGAAGTGGTGAGAGAAAAGTAAAGTGCACCAAAGAGGTACCAGGATTCCTCCACTGACCCCCATGAAAACTAGCTCTGCTCTGACACCCTGAGAAGAGCATTTGTAATCAGCCTACATTGGTAATCTGGGTATCTTACCTGACAGACACATTGTCTTCAGTGTCCTCTCAAACTTCACTAAAACCTGGGACAAGAGCTGTCCCGTCATACCAAGTTTAGGTATGCAGAGCAGAAGGACTGTTTAGATGTATACAAAGAGGCATACCTACAAGTGTGTACAAGAAGGAAAAGACAACAGCACAGGAAGCTAGAAAGTAATCACTTATCCTGGGTTTTTCTGGGCACCACTGAGTTTGACTTCTCAGCATTAGGAATTGATTATATAATGTAACTAGTAAGATGAGAAATAGCCCTGTCCCATCAATCACACAGAAAGAAGGCTTCTTAAAGGTTCCCAAAATCAGGAGATCTGTAGCAGCTGCCCTGCCTTAAAGATATGACTGTACAGAACCATCAATGAGTTTCATGGTTGCAGTGACTCACTGCAGGAAGTAAATGAATGGGAAAACTAGGCAGAAAAAGTGATTAAGAATGAAAAGCAAGAAAAGAGTATTAAACCTCCCCCAGCGGTCTTAGTATATGAGACCACATATTCACACTCCATTTTTCTAACAAAAAACATTTATGAGCTTGCGCCTGTGCACACACACTCTTGCTTATTCTATGCTTTTTTGCCTCATCTGGCAGCCGCTTTCTGGTCCAGCAGACACTAATATCTAATGAGACAAACTTCCCGTTTTCAGACTAATCAGTTGGCTGCACTAATTGCAAATGCAAATATGCAAATTTATATTAATTAATTACTCTGCTAATTAGTTCTGCAGTCTTTTTGGGGTAATAAATCATTGTGCAGTGGAAGGGAAACACGTCCTGTCCCATTTCACTCCACATAAAAATTTAATGTACTAATCGAAGAAAATATTAAAAAAACCCTACTGATAGGTTCCCTACAGAAAGGTAGGATTGCAAGAAGTCTTGCACATCCCCAGAAAATGCCATCACCAAGGTGCCTGTTAGCAATTTAATTATCACATTATGAGCTCCAGGAAAAGACAGTTTGCTATGCTGCAGGCTGTGACTCTGAGCTCCACAGCTGACACATTTTGCAGCAAATGTTGTTTATATAGCCATGAAAGATAATCTGGAGGAAAATACTCACTTTTCTCTACCTGAATGTTCTGTTAAGGTTTGCACTTAAATCCCAGGAATCTGGATCTGCTATATATACTCTTTAATTCTGCAGCCTCATTAGATCATGTTTGAATGTGTTGTTCAAGGAAAAGAGTAGCTGAAGAAGCAACTGCTTGCAAACCCCTTCGCTGGTCTTGAATTTTGCTTTGTCCATTTCAACAGGGAACTTTCAGTTCCCCATCTGGCACTGCCTCTCCCTTGCAATCCTTACATTGCCATTACACCCTGGGAATAGGGAGGGTCATTCCGCTGCCCCACCACAGGTGTTTTGCCCAGCCCCAGGCAATCTCTAGTTTTCCTTCCCCACACCAGTATCTGGAAGGTGCAGCAAGCTTCCCATACTGATACAATGCCCCAGCAATGGCATTCTCGTAGAACCTTAGGTACCAAAGCCTGCCAAGGTGTGAAGGTCAATGTGCAAGGTGGGGCTCATTCTATGTTTTGCTTTTTTTAGGACAGGGGAAAAAAACCCAATCCTCACAGCATAACAAACCCAACAGCACGTTGTTGTGAAAGAAGAATCCCCCCATCAAATGAAGCTCCGCCAACTACCAGCAGTGCTGTAGTGTGCAGTCCATTACAGGCATTCTCGGAGCCAAAGACCCTCCTAAGAGGTTTAGAAAGGCATTTAGCAAAGTGAACCCTCTTCTATCACACAAGTTCAACCTATGTGGAAATCTTCCGCAGCTCCCAGGTTTTTCATCTTCCACTTACTTACTTTTTTTTCCACAATTGTGTACTATTGTTTTCATTAATGAAGAGCATTTTCTTGAGAGTTTGAATGTATCTTAAGTTAACATGCCCTATAGATGTAGGTTGGAAACCAGTCAAAGATGTTATAAAAGTCAACAGAGGACTTCTATTATCAGAAATTCAGACAATTCTCATAACAGTCTTCCATTATTAAAAAAAAAAATCTAAAGCATTCGCAAATGTTTTGCTTTATGTTTTAAATCAAAAAAATAAATTATATTTACAGGTAATTAAATTCCAAGGGCCTTTATCATTCTAGATTCAACCAGAAGTGAACTGTATACTTTTCTCATAGTTTGAAACCCTAGGATAGATTCTAGTTTGAAACCCTAGGATAGATTCTTTTTTTATTTATTTTACTTTCCTATCCAAACACTGGAATAAAATACTGTTAAACTGGTAACTTGATGTCCTGTGATTTAGGCCCTAAGAAACAAAGGAAAATTTAAACCCCCTTAAAACAGTTCAAATTGAAAGAGTAGTTTATGTAACAGCCAAAGATAAAATTTATTTTTCAAACAGTTGTAATTTTTGTTTGAAATATTAATATATACAAATGACTATGCCACTCAACATCATGCAAATTAAAAGATTTATTTGGAAGCAAACCATCTTTGCTCTTTCTAGGTTTGCAGGAGAGTTTTGCACCTGCTTTTTTTTTAAGTCTACAAAGTTTCAGAGATTAATATGTGAAGATTTTAACAAAACACAACAGGTGCCTCTTAAATAATGAATAGATACAAGGTGGTAATATTCTGTTTGTCTGTAGCGTGCTTTAAATAGTTACATTTCAATTGTAATTGTACTAGGACATGAGATGTAACTCAAGACATTTAATAAAACCTATCCTTTGATGGGTTCGCTTTTATTAGAAAATTTCAGCAGGAGATGCATATTTTGCAAATTACAGTAGGTTTTTCTTTTTTCTTTTTTCTTTTTTCTTTTTTCTTTTTTCTTTTTTCTTTTTTCTTTTTTCTTTTTTCTTTTTTCTTTTTTCTTTTTTCTTTTTTCTTTTTTCTTTTTTCTTTTTTCTTTTTTCTTTTTTCTTTTTTCTTTTTTCTTTTTTCTTTTTTCTTTTTTCTTTTTTCTTTTTTCTTTTTTCTTTTTTCTTTTTTCTTTTTTCTTTTTTCTTTTTTCTTTTTTCTTTTTTCTTTTTTCTTTTTTCTTTTTTCTTTTTTCTTTTTTCTTTTTTCTTTTTTCTTTTTTCTTTTTTCTTTTTTCTTTTTTCTTTTTTCTTTTTTCTTTTTTCTTTTTTCTTTTTTCTTTTTTCTTTTTTCTTTTTTCTTTTTTCTTTTTTCTTTTTTCTTTTTTCTTTTTTCTTTTTTCTTTTTTCTTTTTTCTTTTTTCTTTTTTCTTTTTTCTTTTTTCTTTTTTCTTTTTTCTTTTTTCTTTTTTCTTTTTTCTTTTTTCTTTTTTCTTTTTTCTTTTTTCTTTTTTCTTTTTTCTTTTTTCTTTTTTCTTTTTTCTTTTTTCTTTTTTCTTTTTTCTTTTTTCTTTTTTCTTTTTTCTTTTTTCTTTTTTCTTTTTTCTTTTTTCTTTTTTCTTTTTTCTTTTTTCTTTTTCTTTTTTCTGATTGTGTTCAGAATGTTCATATATAGTCCAAAAAATGATGCTAATAAAATTTCATCATGATATGTTTATGCCCTTTCGCTTACTTCTGGCTGATATTCTTTCTCTTGTCAGGACTGTGAAATCAAGACTTTTCTTAACATATAGAACAGCAAGACCCATTTGGTATCCAAGATGAAACCCAGATGACTGTTAAGATTGACAGTGTTTTCACCCTTGTAATTAGCTATTCACACAAATGTGGGTTTAGTTTGCACTTATGCTTGGAACATGGCACCTCTTCATACAGAGAGCATCATTCACATGTTAACATTTTCACTTTTGTTTTTTGTTGGCAAGTAAAGCAGCATGCTTACTACTGAGTTGTGTTAGCTGTATATTTTGCCATGTACTTTTTACTATTTATTAGTATTTTATTCAAAAACAATTTAATGTGAGCAAAGCATGAACAAAAACTATGTGATACTCCTCTCTTTTGCCCTATTCTGAAGGAGGACCTCACCTGCCTAAAGTCACTCTGCTGCTTCCAAGTATAATAATAATTTTCATAAGCACAGTGCTGGGCACTGTTTTTCCAATATCTTTTTCTTTAAGTGTAAAGATCTCCCTCCCTTGCTGAGGGATGGAAGGATGGGTGGCCTCAGTACAACATAATATGTACCACACCACTGAGCTTATTTGCAATTTTTTTCTTGATTCTGTACTGACTCAGTAATGTCTGGAGGAAGGGCACAGAACTAGGAAGCCTTATGGCAATATAGCAACAGTTGCCAGAAATTCATCAAGGATTTTGATGGGTTTTGAACAAGTATGTTCATTCTAAATTGAGGGATAAAAGGCTCAGTGATAGAAGTGAAGGGAAAAGGACAGCTAAAGCATCTCTGTTTTGCTAAAGCTGATATGTGACTGATTTGCTCATACACATTGTTTAAACAGAAAAAAAAACCCAAATTAGACATCCTAAATGGACTGTGCTCAATAGGTATATAGCTAGACAACACACTACCACAAGAAGTGGGTTTTCAAAATGTATGTTTCGAAAAAGGAATTGATATGTGTATCAGAGTTACCATAATTAATTATAGTAATGATTTTTGGGTCATGCCTCAGGGCTCTCAGAATTCAGCAACTGTTAGAGAACAGGTTGAGATTTAATAAGAGTAATCTCTTTTTAACCTTCATGTACAGACTTTAGGGGTCTCTCTTCATCAAAGGCTAATGCTAGGAAATATATATGAGATAAGAATGATCATGGGTCTAAACAAACACCAAATATTTCTATGTTCTCATCTGTGGACTATATGTCTATGGGAGTGAATGGCTCTTGGAAGTTCATTTTGTCTCTTTTCTAATTCCTTATAAGGCAAAAGGAATGAAAAAAAGTTTAAGGAAAACTTGATCACTCCAGTGATCAAGCAATATAGGTAGCATAATACACATGGTCTTTTATACCCATCAAATTAGGGTTTATCTCTTTAGAAACAATTGCATCCACAATGGACAAGAGGACAACTATCAGGCTAAATTAGCATAAAGACCACATATAAAATCATTGAGGGAAAAAAAAAGAGAACAGACTAATGATGGAGAAAAAGCACTGAGAAGCCCTAAAGGCAAACAATAGAATTAATAAGTGTGGTAAATGCAAACCACCTAAGCAAAAACTAAAAATAATGATTGGGGAAATAACAGTAAAATAGGAAAATATTTTTTTATAATGAAGCTCCATGTCCTCAGTTCTGCCCTCAGGGACTCCAAACACAAGGATGCCTTTTTACACAAGTAGTAAGATATTCAGAGAAGCAAGCTGAGACTGCTGTTCGACTCTCTTACAGGAGTAGAGTACTGCTTTCGTCTCTGCTCCTGCATTGATTGAATACCATCACCACAGCTCAGAGAGGGCATCTGTATGAGGAACCATACTTGGGGCAATGGGGTGGCCAAGAGCCAGGACACTGTGGTTTACAGCTGCCCCAGACAGCAACAAGAAGCATCTCTAATACAAATCAAGGTGTGAAGCAACTCAGTACTTCAGAGACATGTGTGCAGGTTACTAGTGCGGGTCAGAAAAGTGAAACTAAACCGCTGCATCCCTCCTGATGAGAAAAAGGTCTGGCTTCCTATTTTCTATTGTGTTTCAAAGTCCTTTGCTCAGCTTCTTGGCAGATACCTCACTGTACCACAGAGGCAGAAACAAAAATTTGTGATATAACAGGTTAAAATGAAGTTGAGGCTGCTAAGTACCTTGAAACAGTTAGGGAAAATAAAATTATCTTACAGTGAGTTATCACAAAAATTCCATGTTTGTTTTCAATCCCAGCCATGATGAAATGTTGAAATATTTTGTTGGTATACTCCCTCACAGTATTTTCAACAGAAAAACTGCATTTAAATTTCAGAAGCTAACCCTTTCCAGCTTTGATGTACAAAGTAGAGAGCAACAGATCATTGCCAGATACTTAAAAGAAAAAAGTATCTATTTAGTAAAAAGCTGAAAGAAAACACCCTTTCGGTTAAAGATTTTTTCATCAGTTAATTTCTCTTAAGTATCTTAATTATTTCTCTTTTTCAGCATTTTACTTATCGACAATCGAATTTATCTTTGTGCAATAACACAATAGGAACTATGAAGGTTAAGTTTGTAGCTGATTCTTAAATAATTTTTCCTATATAAATCGTGTAAATTCACGCCTTTTCTTCTGTAAGAGCAGAGACACATTTTTCATATTTGACTCTAGCTTTACGTAAACAAAGGTTAAATAAAGCATTAGCACACAAGATTTGATCAAGGCACAAGTTTTTTGACCATATATCATTTAAACATCTGACTTGCATGAAAGTGAATTATTCAGTTTCTCTGGAATAGAAAAGGAAGTGCAGTTAGGTCTAGATTGATTTTATCAGACTGTAAACTGGCTGTGGCATAAATTGAGAAATACTTGCACTACATTGGGCTGGAGAGGAACAGAAAAATATTTATTCCGTGCTGCACTACCTCCACATGCTCCATGAACAGCAGTGTTACTGACCTTTTATTTTTCTGCCCTGCCCTCTGTCTATCCTCTTCTAACTCATACCACCATTGCCCCCAGATAAATAATCAACAACACGATCACTCTTGCCTCAGTCTGTCACTGCTAAGATATTTGAGAAGGCAACCAGCCCAGCTGGAGAAGACATAAAAGTGGAAAATATATTTGTGGCATGGACACGCCGGGCTCTCAAGTGTTTCTCTAGCTGCCTGAGCACCCTTTTTTCCTTATTACTTGTTGATATAACCATTTGCAGATATAAATTTTATTATGTGTGTGTGGTAGCTGTGTGCAAGGAGTTTACAGCAATATTCACAGCATTCACCTCTGGGAAGCAGTCCCTTATGGTTTCAGTCAGGAACGTATGTTTTGAGTACATAGTCTGAATAGAGATTTTTTAGTTTTCCTTTGAGGCTGAGGAAGAAAATTGTTTCTTTCCATGATCATCTCAGAATTTAGAATTAGGTCAATGGGAAGGGCACATGTGCAGAGAGTGAAAGTTGCTGAGCTCTCAGTTTATTTCTCATTGTACATCTGACTCACCATGGGAACTTGAGTGATAGCTCCTCTGTCTATGAAATACTCCCTGAACCAGCAGGCACTGATGCTAAATTTCGGTTCATACAATGCTATAAGATCTCGATTTGCCATGTGCTGTAAGAAGCTCAAGGTAACTTTCACAGGTACAGAAAGTAAAATAAAGTACATTTCTCTTGCACAACTCAAATGAAAATCCATTGTGCTTTGAGTACTTTTTCCAGCCACAGATGGAATTTAGCCATTTTAATAGTTTTTATTCCATAATGCTACTTTTGTGCATAAACAGTCATTAACATTTCATCAGTGTCTTCATGGATTAAACAGTCCCTAAGTACACATTGACAGTATGGATTATTAGGGAGCCTTGTCATTTAAAATGGAAGAGAATGGAGGTTGTGTGTGTGCATATGTGTCCTTACTCCCTCTCTTTCATAAACTGTAAGGTTTAATAGCAGTTAACACTAGACCACAGCACATCTTAATAATGATAGCCCTGTCAATTCTACCTGGTATTCCAATTAGTCTGACAATTCTACTAAGAACATTAGACTTTTAAACAAAGGTTATCTTTTTTGTGTTGAGTTTGGCAAAATGGAATTGAGGGTATAAGGAAGCCTGAACCTCTGCTTCCAAGAATTGCTGATGATTAAAGGAAAAAAATATTTGGGGAGCATGTAGAAACATATAGATGTGGTAGTTAAATAAGAAGCATAGGCTATCTGAATTGTAGAATATTGTAAATTATAGAGAAATGGATTTAAAAGGTGAAAACTGCAAATTCACAATACATGGCTGAAAGAGGTTTGCCTTTTGGAAATAATTATTTAAGCCAGGTGCTATAAGGATTTCACTATCTTAGGCAAACTGAGATACTCCTTTGTTTTAAGAAAGATCCCTTTTTTAATTTTTCTTTCCTTCAGATATGAAATCAAAGCAAAGAAAAAAGTGCGTTCTCCAGTGAAAAAATTCCAGTGAATATTTGTTTCAAACCAGTCATTTTTAAAAAAATGGTTCTGGTTTTGATTTTATGTTTGATATGCAATTTTTAAAAGAAGCATCCTTTCAAATGCCTTTGAAGTGATTTAAAGATCTTACTTTTCCTAAGTACCTTATTCTCAGAATGAAATTTCATTATAGTGCACTTAAAACACAAAGTTTTTGCCAAAAAAATACTCTTCTAAAAGAAATTTTTTTTTTTGATCACTTTATGTTACAACATCAAACTGCAAATATCTTCTTCATCATCAAGATTTCTATTTCTGTGGGAGTAAGAGCATTTTCACAGTTTCTGGAAAAAAATCTTATTGTTAATTTGTGCCACAAGAACCAAATGATTAACAGATTGAATGGAAAGCAATATTTAGTCCAAACCCCACCAACCTGAGCATCACAGATTTCATTCTTTCAGCATCCAGCCTTCAAGACATAGTGCAGGAACTGTGACTCTCTCAGGATTTGGCCACATGCCATAATGCCAAGTATATTTCCTATGTTGCCTCACCAAATCATTACTGCAATGCCTGTATTCAAACTGTTTATGGATTTAGAGATACTGGGAGAGATGGCTATTCTAGTCACCATCTGCTAACATCAGCTGTCTTCAAAATTCATAGCAAAGTACCCTTTTGAGAGAAATCTTACCTATATGACTATACATAGCTAGATGTCTTACAGGTCCAAATGCAGAATGCAGACTCCAGCATGCCTCTCTAGGCAGAAAGTGCACTTCAACCCAAGTCACACATAAAATTCCTGAACACAGGAATGAAACCCTGAACGTACCATAGTACACTCTTCAGAATGCATGCCTTTGAACAATTCGTTAAGTGCATTTTTTTTTCCCTCCTGGACACATTGCAGTAATAAGACTTGAACTGCTATAGCTTTTCTGAAAAAATAGCAACTGAATTAAAGATTGTCAGAAAGAAACCAAAATAAAGCTAGATTCATCAGATACCTATAGTCTAACACTGGGAACAATACCATGGGAAGAAAAAAAGGATTTCTAACTTGCAAAAATATGTGCATCTTCAGTACTGTTTCTGCTGACCACTCACAGCTTCAGCATTTTGAAAACTATGCCCTATATGAACTCTTCCCAGCACTTCAAGAGCTTAAAGAGGCAGGCTCACACAAGCTTGGTGGAAAGCTAATACAGCAACTAGCACAACAGTGGGGAAACCCAAGCACAATTCAGGATCAGCAAGTTGCACTCCCTTCTTTGGAAAGGGATTTTGCAAAACTTCTAGGTGCCTTCTGGCCATGGCTGTTTTAAACTATTTGGAGATTCAAACTAGTCCTCAGCCAGGCAAAGGACTGAAATGAAAACTTCAGGCTGCCAAAAGATGTGCAATTCCCTTTACACATCCTGTTAGGTGAGATCACTTGACAGATTGGTTACCTCCACAACCAATGTGTTCTCAAACTGTGGGATGAAACACTGATTTTTATGATGACTGGTGGACAAGGAAGCTGGCAAGCTGTAGGATTTACCCAACTCCTTAGAGATTGCTCAGACATAGGGGATGTTAATTACAGAAAGTACTGTTTACTTCATCTTGTACTTAAGTGCATGATAACCCCACTTCTCTTTACAGTGGATCACAATGTCATATTGATTTCAGAAAGCTTGATTGAATGTTTAGACAGTGCTGTTTCTGAGAGGGTACCCATGTATATTGGAAAAAATCTCTATGCAGCTGTAAGTAAAATCCCCTCTTGACTCTACTTCTTTACTTGTATATTTGAATATATGGGAATTGAATTTGTTAGGTTTAAGAATCTAAGAAATTTACATCTTACAATTTGTCTGCTTGTCTTACAGTGTGTCTGCTTGTTCACCATATTTGGTGAAAAATATAAAATGTATTTTTATAAAGATGAGAATCATGACTTACTCTGAAAATAGATCTGCAGCTGTAAGTAATAGAATTGTTCATTCATTATTGAAGAAAATTGTTCTTTAAATGTCAGGATTTCCAAAACGATTTTGGGAAAATATCATTACAGCCCTATCTGAATTAAGCACCATTTTACAGCTAAGATGAAATTAGTTGTGTCTTTCACTTTCTCAGAAGCTTGAGGATAGAATCCAGAAAATGTCTTTATAAATTCTTGTTCTGTTTGCAGTGAAATTCCACCACCGAATCCCCAGGACACTCAGGGGAATATTGATCTAATGGGTAAAAGAGACCTCAAAAGTTCCAGCTTGTCTCGTGGTAAAATGAGATGGTCAAGATCCTTCAAAGTATATAGCTGTCAACCTTCCACTGCTTTCAAGTCAATGAAAGATGCATGTAGTTTTGTGAAACAAGAAAAAGCAGGAAGGCTAGATGATTCAGTAACTGTACACATCACCTAACTCTCTGAAAAAAAAATTCTGGCATGTCTATCAAATAGACATTGGACTCTTCATTACTCCTAACACTTGCATTAAGCATTTTAAATCAGTGGGAAAAGTTCAGGATCAATGCTGTAAGATCCTTATGCCTCCCTTTTCCTCCTAGAAAGTAGCAGTTCCCTGCTTCATTCCTATAAATATTTGATTCTGGCACTAGCTTAGTTTTGCTTATTTTGCCTTTTGGTTTTTTAATCCAAAATTACCTTTATTTTCAATAAGGAAAATTCTCTAGTAAGGTTTTTAAGTACATGCATTATCATATGTTGCAATGCTCTTTGGCAGTCATGGATGCTAGAACCAGTGAAAAGTGTAATACAGATTTGAGAAATGTAAGGAAGGCCATAGTTCATTAACAGTTTGGGATGCCTGATTGCACTGCTTTTCTGCTTTTTGAACGAAAATTTACTTGTCTTAATCAGGCCAGTATCTCAAGAAAAGTCCAGTGCTAAAAGGGTTATAAATTCAGATAATAAAAGGCAAACCAAAAAGAGCATATATTTCCACTTAATATTATTATTAAATATTAATATTATTAATATTATTATAGTAACATTTAATATTATTTCCTAAAAGAGCAAGCACCTCTGCTGAGCTGTTATGAAACTACCTGCATACCTGTGTGTAAAGAGAATGGAGGTTTCATAGGCAATTGTAACTCTGGTGTTTACTTCTGTCGGCTACTTGCCTTCTCACCTTTAATAATGTACATTAAAAATAAGCTTAAACATTATGGGCTTTTGCTGTTATTTATTTATTTTCCTAAGGTGTTCATGCTTATTGGAAGAAGGAAATTATGACTCCTACATATGAGCTTACAGCCCACTTGGACTTAGTGAAGTTTCATGGAGCTAAAGAAGTTCCTTCTCCAGTCTGAGGACTTTCTCCCTGCTGAGTTTCAAAGGTCTGCTGCAAATAAAAAAGTGTCAGTCTTTCTTATAAAGTTTGCAATGAACATTGACAAAGTTGCCCTTGCAAAACATCCTATAATTTCCTGGGAGGGAACGGTCCAACAGAAGCTAATGTTACATTTAAGTTTTATTTTACACTTCTGTCAAGTCATCCTTCATTCAAATTCTTGGTTTCCTTGCATCTTAAGATCCAATTACTAGAGAGATGCCTCTACCCGAATTAAGGTGCAAATGAGATCGTATGTCAATGCCAATAGTACAGATTTTTTTAACAGTAAATGTGGGAGAGAGAGAAATAGGAAAGGGGGAGAAAGAGAGTGAGAGAGAAAGATAGTCACCATCTCAAGGATCCAGACCATGTCCCGCTGCCCTTTTTCTGGTCTTCTTGGTGAAGGGGCTCCCACTAAAGAAAGTTCAATGGGTTAATATACATTCAGGTACATGTGGGAACGGCCAAGCACATCCCCTGTTGTGGAGAGTTTTACAGTGTCTTTTGCATCGCTGAGAGTCTGTTGTAACACTGTGTATCATGTGCAGTCCCCAGGTGGAAGGCCTCAAAAATGTGTCTGTGGGCTATGGCCTTCCCCTCACTGGACCCAGGCAGAGCTGATTTTCAGGACAGCTGCTGGGTTTGGCTTTCCTTGTGGATATATTCTTCTCCCGCAGCCTTGTTTACTTCTCCTTAGACCTGAGATAACTGGACAATAGTAATGCCTTTATCTTACCTGAAATTCTCATCAGGTGACTTGGCTCACAATCCAAATTCCAGGAATCCAGGATGCATATTGGGGGTAGGTGGGAAAGGTAGAGGGGACAGGTAGGGAGGATGGGTTGGGAGGATAGGTGGGTGTGGGGCCTGACAGTGGTCAGAAAATGGATTCTCAGGCTTCAGGCAGTTCTCAAAGCCTGTCAGAAAGTTAAGCATACAACACTCATTCTGGCCTGGGAAATTTTAAGGAGGAACCCAAAACAATCCTTCATAGATAGCCTCCTCTTGACACCTGGTGCTTTTACAACTTGTTTGCTGGTAGAGATGTTGACAAGAAGGTGGTGTTCTGAACAGCCAGTCTTACTCCTTGTAGCGAAGCATGGTATAAATGAATCTGTCTTTCAATAAACTTTGCTATATGCCATCCTAAAGACTGGAGTTTGCATGTTGTTACTTGAGCCATCCCAAATGGTCACGATAGGTGGGGGTGGGCTTGGGTGGTTGCAGATGAGCAGTTGCTTCTTTATACTGTTTGCTGTTGTGGGTAAAGTCCTTCGGTGATCTTAACAGTGTTTAAGGCAATTGTGATCTTTAAGTCTCTTACATTGCATATTGCGTTTAATTTATAGAATGCATATAAATAAATAAATAAATAAATATACACACATATACATATATATGACTTTAGGTCCTAAGCAAACTGCTCATCTTGTGGCATGTGCTTTCTGTTAAGGCCACTCTGCTCTTCTGTGTCAATGCTGTAACCATGTGTTCTGAGCTCTCAGCACTTCCTGCACAGGCTTTGCCCCAGCATGACCAGTCCATGTAAAGTGCAGCACATCATCACTCCACATGGGATGGATAACCTTGTCACAGGGAGAAGACTGCAGAAAGGGAGAAAAAAGTTTGGGGAACATCTACGCAGGTGGTCTTGGGAGAATATCTCATCAGGCACCTCTTGCAGAGGGAGATTTGCAGTGGGGGGTAAAAAGCAGTCCATTAGCTTTAGGGAGATTGCGAGCAAGTCTATGGAAGAAAAAGCATACATCATAGCTCTGCAGTCTCCTTGGGGAAGGGGAAGCAGTGCAGGTCTCTTCTGGAGTCACACATACCCACACTATTGATACTTAAAGATTATAGCTTTTCATACATTTTTCATGTATTTGTAACTTGGCAGACTGTGAATACACAGTCATATAACTCCTAGTATTTTTCCTACCCCTTCTCTTAGATATTAGAATAATAAACTAACCCTTCTAATGCATAGTTGGAGTTCTGTTTAGTCGTATTCTTAAGAAGAAGAAGAAGAAGAAGCCTGACAAGGACATATTGTTTTCTGCTGGAACTTAGAAGACATAACAATAAATGGGGCAAAGAAGCCCCTGGAACAACTCCAAAGAGGCAGAACCCAGAGGAAATTATCTAACCAACTGCTCTTCTAATTGAAAAGTATTTTTTAATTATGCTAATTTGTTAAACTTACAAAAATTGTAGAAATCCAATGCTGGATGTGCCCATGACAATGGGGACACCTGGAAGCTTTCAATAAAGACCTGCTTTTAAAAGCTCACTGTTTTAACTCTGTTGTGAGTTTTGTTTTACTTGATTTTAGTCAACACTATGTCTCCTAAAAGGGACTAGCTGCAAGGTCCATGAAAAAACATGCATTGATGGGAGCAGAGAGTCTCAAAATGGCAACAGAGGAAGCACACCTGTGAATCACTGTAGGCATCAGCAGAAGAAAAGGAGGAAAGTCATCATCACTAAGTAGCTGTTTGACAGAGATTGACATTAAAGAATAAGTGGTGATGAGCAGTGTCAGGGTGTGTCCTTTAGCCAAGTGTCCCTGCAGCAGCTTCTAAATATTTACAAACTTACTGATCTCAGACCATCCTCAAGGTGGGGTAACAGGGAGTGTGACAACTATGCAGGGAGTCACCAACTATGAATAACAAAAACCATTTTGCAGATGTACCACAGGGATGCTTGACACCACAAAGCAATAGCACTTAACACCCAGCAGTTTTAAGAAGTGACACAGCTACATGACTGCTATGACTAGAATATTTTTACCCCAGGGAGAGAAGTATCTTAAATCCCATATTCCTGCAAAACATACATCACCCCTTGATCTGGTACTAAAATTTCCAGGCCATATTGTGCCTCTGCTTTTCTAGGTGATAAAAAAAAATAAAAATAAATAAATAAATAAATAAATAAATAAAATTATTTTCCATTCTAAAATTATTTGGTTCCACCATCTCTCAACTCTTTTATATTTGTGTGAACCAGGAGTAACTCAAAATTAATAACATTATCTCAAATGCATGTTGTATCTATGTAAGACCTATTCTAGTCATGAGTTTCAGAAATCTTAGAGTTATTTCTAGTCACAAACTAATTTTTGGTTAACCATAAGCAATTATAGTTAACAACCATTTTCAGATTCTACATTCATGTTTTATTCAAATAACTCCCATTAAAATAGAGGAAGCAACCCCTTTACAGCTCTTTCCTATTTGTGTCTAACAGCCTATTCAAAACATGAATGAAATTAAGGATGTCTGGTTAGAGCAATAAGTACTTCCTTATTAAAGGGGAAGTATTTATTAATGCAAAACACTGTTATATTTTGCCACATTGGGAGATAGGTTAAAAATTGTATTTTCAGACTGAACCAAATCCTCTTGAGATATTGTAGTTTATTTCTCTGAAGCCAGGGGTCCTTATTGGCATCTTCTTATCTGTCCTGGGAGAAGGACATATATTCTTAGCACTGGCAGAAGAACACTTAGTCAACTTGATGGGAACGGTAAGTTCTGCTCATAAAAAGTCCACAGTCTACAGCAACATACTGGGGACAGGTAGAGGCAGAAGAGGGACAGGTCTTCACAGACAGACACATTACTTTGGTCCCATGGTGTGCTAACTGCACACAGGATAGGCAGCTGGCATGCATCACGCATGTGGCACATTGCTCTTGTTCCTTCCCCAACAACTCATTTTGTAGAGACACAGTCCAGACTTCACCAGAAAGCCCCAAATCTGACCAGTCTGAAACTCACTTTCTGACCAGTCTGAAACCCACTGAGGCTGGCAGACCAGGGTCCCTGCCCAAGATACTATTCTCCTTTGAATATGTTTGTAAACAATATATTTTAAATAAAAAACCACAAACCCCAAAACAACCAACCAACCAAAATCTCAATAGCACACACAAAACTCCTGCCAAACAGCTGTTTCCATCTCCTCCTTAGCATTAAACCCAGCAGGAGACTGGAGCCACTGTTTTGTACACTCTTACCTATGTATTTGTCCCTTGTGGTCTGACTTTGCAATTTAGGATGCACTGGACATACATTTTCTGCCAGTCTCACTCCCAAGGCAGCAATTGCTCTGGTGCTTGGGCTGTGCATAAGGGTGCTACGGCAGGAAAGCAAACTCACATCAGGTTATAAGTGTGGAAGAGGGAGCTTGGCATTGCATGATTGTCACTGTGTGTGCGTTGAAGTGATGTCTGGTGTGTACATTAGAAAGATGAGGAAGCAAATAAAAGAAAAAGATTTAGCTATCTTCCCCTCCTGAACAGTTTCCCTCTGCCCATGAGGTCCCATTGCTCCCAGTGAATGACCAAGGCTACAACACTGTAAAATGTTCCTGAGTTCCTTAATTTGATGCAATTTTCCTGTTTCAGCAAAATGGGGAGTTATGGGCCAGTTAGGAGAGGGTTGGAGAGGATGATTAAAAAAAATTTTTTTTAAAAAAAAGGAGAAAAAAAAATAGTAAGACATTTCCTGGGGCTCTGATGATTGCATACTGAACTTACTTGAAGGACTTACATTGAATGCAGTGCAGTTTGGGTCAGTGCCCCTCATGCACCATGGAGGTTCTGCAGTCACTGGAACTCAGTATTATTTCAATAAATCTATTAATGACTCAGTATTATTTAAATTATTTGATAAATATTTGGTTGTGTTATTATTCATACATATTAATCTTAATGTATTATTATAATATTGCATTTGAAATAAACTCACTTTTAATTCAAGATTATACAGTCCAGATACAGTAAAAAAATTGTGTTACATGTTCAGTAATATATTTGGTGCTGTGCAACCATTCTATAGAGTGCATTTAACTGTGTTTTCTGTATTATTCTTAACATGCATTCACAGTAGACAGCAAAGCAGCAGTTATCGGGTATGCTGTGAATGCATATTAACAGCAGTACCTATTTGCATATCATGGATCCACAATACAAAATGTGTAGTAAAATCTGTATGAAAAGTTATTATGCATGCACAGTAGAGGCTTTTTAAACCTTGATATCTCAGCTATTTTGTTTCTCCACAATTTATTTGAAAATATTAAAAAGGTCGAATGATGGATTAGGAATGTGTGAAACTGTAATATTACTCCTATAGAGGGAATCATTGAACACAAACTAATTCATTTTTGGTTTTAGTAGCAGTATAATAGTCATTCAAAAATGCATTTGAGTTGTTGAAAAAACTAGCCATCTACTTCAATAATAAAAAAGGATGAAGAAAATATTTTCATGTATTTTGAGTGCTGTGTGATATAACTGAAAATTTTCTTGGTCCTTCCCTTAACACAGAACTATTACCGTGTCAACCTTTCCTTCAGTATCTCATGGTATTTTTAGTATGTATTGAAACAGTGTTGGTTACTCTAGGACTTTTCATTTTTAGATTATCATGCATTTTTTAACACTTTGAAAATGCAAAATCCTTTAAAAGGTTGACAACCCCTAGAACCTCTAACAATATAAATCTTAATACATAAATTCTTATTGAGGATAATGGGATTCTACCCTCTCTTTTGTTGCAGGGATTATAATATTTGCAGTAAAAATGAAGCAAACGCTATGAATAGTACAGCACTTGCTCTTTTTGAACAGTTTCCCCTTAAGTTTTAACATCTTTGTCACTTCAGATATATTTTCCTTAAAAAACAAAACCTAAAAAAATAAAGCCTGCATTTTATAAAGAATGTGTGACCCGAATGTCTTATTTCTTTAAAATAAACCAAAACCAAAAAAACCACCTCAGGGTTTGGGGTTAGGTTTTTGGTTTGGTTTTTTTTGTTGGTTTTTTTTGTTGTTGTTTTTTTTTTTTTTTTTTAATGAGAGGCTGTAAAATCATTGAACACATACATATAGATATATAAAACATGATCTTCCCACACACATATTGTTCTGTACTGCAGTCTTATTTTTTGTTCCTGTCTCTATTCAAAAAAATGCCCCAACATATTTAAATGAAACTTTGTGAAAGAAAAATAATTGGATGTGGTCTGAGAACATTAGTGAAAAGGTTTGGACCAATGTGAATTAAAGCAGATGAATTATAAACCCTTCAAAACCAGGATTTATAATGGAAATGCTGACACGGACCTGTAACAATAGCAGCTCTGCCAAGGATTATTTTAATACTAAAAGCATACTCAGTTGCTCATTATTTTAATATAGACATTATTTAGTTACAAAAAAGCAATGATACACAATAATAATGAAACCAAATTTTTAAAAAAAAATGTTTCTAAGGTGACACATGATTCCCCCTGTAACTCTCTTGATGTCACTTATATGTGATATGCCACTCCTTAAATTTAAAAAGAAAAAACACAAACCCCTAATGCATGAAAGTGGAGTTTGTCATAAGCTCCATGGCAAGGCTGAGCTAAGAGTCTTTGTCAGCTTCATTTAACAGTCTTTTGCCAACAGAAAGAGACAAAAGGGTTAAAAGGAGGAAGAGCAGGGAGTACAGGAGAGGCAGCTGACAGAAGAAACAAGGGCATGAAGAAAGGAGAAGCTAGGTATGAAAATAGAAGAGCAGGGGAAGATTTTTAGAAGGTTCCCAAAGGGAAAAACTCCGTTTTTAAAGAGCTATTGGGGAAACATGCACAAAAGGCCAAGCAGCCTGAGAAGATATGGCAGGGGCCAAACCCTTCGAGAATCCTAAGTTACACTTTTGAGCAGGCACACCCCAGTCACATTGCAACATGCCAGAGCAGGTCAAGGACCAGCAAGCCTTGCCAAATGCTTCAGAAAAAAAGGCATGATTTGTTAAACCTTCATGCTGTTTGTCCAGTTTTCTATAATGCCTCTTTTATTTTGCAATGTCAAAACCGACCAAGGGATGTGAAGGAAGGATTTCTTACAGATGGCATAAGGTTTGCTCCTATTATTCTGTGCTCTGGGGCAAGCACTGAAAAAAACCTCACACCCCAAAAAATCACACCCAGCAATATTGCAAAAAAACTACTTTTTGTGACCGTGAATGTGTTATAGCACCAGCATTACTTCTCCATTGCTGCTTTCCTTTTCTTGCCTTTTCTTTTTTTGTCCCTGGGTACCAGGTGCACTGGAGGGACTCAGATCAATACAGGACAGCATTTCTCATATAAACAATGCCATATTAACAACCAGAGGGCAGCTGTACCTGTAAGCAGGGAGAGCACCAATTCCTGGCATGTCTATCCATGCAGCTAGACTGCTAAAAAGAAGCAACTGTAGTGGAAATGCACCTACTGTATGTGAAATGCTGGTGCAGAATTTTTTTCCTTTTTTTTAATCAGTCTAACCTTCTGTGTTGATACATGAATGCTGGTACCCACTTAGAGGGATGCCAGATGATCAGTGCAGAATGAAGGTCCCAGGAGAAAGGCTCACGTGGTTTTCTCTGCCCCGTGACGTCACTAGCAGATGGCATGGGTACCAGCTCTGGCAGTTGGCATCAATGTCACTTTTTAGAGATCAATGAGATAGTGCAGATATACACAGATCTAGACTCCAGCAGACGATGCGACATTCAGACTGAAAAGATTTGGAAGGCAAAAAATGAAAACTGATTATTGAATGAAATAAAAAGCTAAGGTAATACAAATAAAGATATACTTCAATTGGTGTTGGGTGTGCATGCAAGTGTTTAAAGATACAGTATCATTGTCTTGTATTTTGTGTATGCTATTTGCTGTCTAATAACTCCTAACATTTTTTTCTTCTGATGCAATTACAAACTTTCATTGCTTTTATGTAATACTGCAAGTGTGTAGACAATACTGATAGAGTTAGTCTTTGATTGGGGTTTTTGTTTAATTTTATTCTGTTAAGAAGTCCCTGCATTTACTTTGCCTGTCTCTTTGAAGTCCATGGGATACAAGCTTTTGCTGCTCCCAAACTGCAAACAAAAGCAAAGAAATTGGGAAAAGGAAATTATTTTTCCTTTCCAGGCTGGATTCTGAGCACACGTGCAGGATTACAGTCAAAATCTACAGACCGCTCCTGTCAGCTAAGAGCTGGAGGAAGACATCTGAGCCTCGCAGAACATAAACACTGCTATAGCGTGCAGGGAATTTTTCACCTTCCCCCCCGACCCCCCCATTGATGGGAAAGAAAAAAAAAAAGGAGAAAAGAACAAGAAAAAAAGCAAATAGGTTAATTCTAACTAAACAGATAACATCAAATAGAATTTTTGCTAGAAAAAGGGGGGCAAAAAGGGTAAGGGATTTTTTTTTTTCCTAACTCTAATCTGAATACATTTAAGGTTAAATAATTCTGATTTTTGTCTTAATATGAAGTAAGTATTATGTTATTTTAATACTAATAAATAGGAAAAATGCTTTGTTTTGAATTATATTACTAGCTGAGTGATTTGGGGGGGTATATTCCATTTTTTTTCCTTCTCAGCCACTGTAACTTACTAAAGTTTAATATCTTGATACACAGAAGAAGAAATGTGGAGGGGGAAAACCCACAATTTTGAAGTATAAGCCAAAAAGTGATTTTAAAATATTTATCACCAGGTAATGGAGATATGGCACTTTTTCAATTTTAAAACTGCATTCCCTCTCCTCATTTTTCCACCCAGGGGAATTTGAATTAATGAAATTTCTGTATTGCTTTGTCATGTTTTGCATTTCTTTGAATTCCGTGATGGTGAGAGTTTGAAGGGTTTGTTTAAAAATAAAACAAATGAGCTGAGAGCTAATTGTATATTTAAAATATCAATTTACTCCATATTTATCTGTGAGAAATGTGACTTTTCAGTTGCAGTGTCAAATGTTTCAAGTGATTTTAGAATTCTCAATAGCTATTAATTTTTAAAAAGTGGGAATTTGCAACTGCCATTTTATTCAAAAAATATAGATTGAGCATTTATACACACACTCTGTCTCTCTCCCTCTTATACGGAGAGCTTACACACAGACACAAATAACGTGCATGAGGCTGTCTGTGTGAGTCGGGAAACTTTAAAAATGGAAATATTTAAATATTGTGCTGGCATTCTTTCAGGTAACTTAAGATTATAGAACCATGTTAACACTACCATTTGATGAGTCTGTTGTAATGCCAGAATCCCAGATGTGTAGAAAGTTTCCCAGAGAAAGTGATGACCAAAAGCAAATGAAGAACCCAGAAAGCTTTTCAAAGCAGATCATCCTCCGAGGAAAGAATATTAAAAGATCTCCTGGAGAAGACACAGAAAAAGAAGGGGAGGAGGAAGAGAGAGAAGAGGAGGATGAGAATGGCTTGCCAAGGCGAAGAGGTCTTAGGAAAAAAAAGACGAGCAAGATAAGGATGGAAAGGATTAAATTCAGACGTCAAGAAGCCAATGCTAGAGAGAGGAATCGTATGCACGGCCTTAATGACGCTCTGGACAATTTAAGAAAAGTGGTCCCTTGTTATTCTAAAACACAAAAACTGTCCAAAATAGAAACTTTAAGACTAGCCAAGAACTATATTTGGGCTCTTTCTGAAATACTGCGAATTGGCAAGAGACCTGACCTGCTCACCTTTGTCCAAAACTTGTGCAAGGGTCTGTCCCAGCCAACTACAAACTTGGTGGCGGGATGCCTGCAGCTGAATTCCAGAAGTTTTCTAATGGGCCAGGCAGGTGAAGGTGCTCATCATACCCGCACACCCTACTCCACCTTCTATCCTCCCTACCACAGCCCGGAACTTGGCACCCCCACAGGGCATGGGACTCTTGACAACTCTAAGTCCATGAAACCATACAATTACTGCAGCGCTTATGAGTCCTTCTATGAAAGCACTTCCCCTGAGTGTGCCAGCCCACAGTTTGAAGGTCCCTTAAGTCCTCCCCCAATTAACTATAATGGGATATTTTCCCTGAAGCAAGAGGAAAGCTTGGACTATGGCAAAAATTACAATTATGGCATGCATTACTGTGCAGTGCCACCCAGGGGTCCCCTTGGGCAGAGCTCGATGTTCAGGTTGCCTACAGAGAGCCACTTCCCTTACGACTTACATCTGCGCAACCAGTCTCTCACCATGCAAGATGAATTGAATGCAGTTTTTCATAATTAATGAGGAAAATTAAAATAAACAGTGGTCATTCACCTCCCCATCTAATTAAGAGCAAGCAGATGCTTGGGCACTGCGTAATTGGGCACTGCACAATTCTATTTAAAATATTTACTAGTTCCTAAAGTGTGTTTCAACTATTGTGAGGATTTTCTATGTATTAACAAACCCTTTTTATTATAAGTCCTTTTTTTGTCTGTAATCACTGTGAGAATATGTTTCCTCCCAGAGGTTTTCTCCTTCCTTTTTAACGTTTTATTTCCCTGTTTGTTTGATTTGTTGAGCAGTGTGTCTGAACAATATTACTGAAATAAAAGCGTACACACTGTGTAAAGTCAGTCTATTTTGATTGTATAGTAATTATACAAATGCATGTTACTGAAATCAGAGTAATAAAAATTATGTATTTATAATTGGTAGAAAATATATATTATGTATTGAATAGAACTGGATTAAAAGTATTAAGAACTTTAATTATCCAGAACTGAGATGGGCTTGCAATATGCAGAGGTGAGAGGGTAGCAATATTGAAAGCTATGCAAAAAATAAAAGGCAAACAAACAAAAAAAACCAAAATCATTTTTGGGTTGTTGGTTTTTGGTAAACTAAGGAAAAACAGTGATTGTTATTGACATTATTCATCCTGACTTCAGAGTGTTGCTGACAGGGGCCACATGATCATACTTAGAAGATATTGTCAAAAATTTGCCTCAGTTATTTTGACCAGCACTTTTTATTTGTATTATTATGACTTCAGATGTAAAGGTTTGTTATAAAAATGTATAACTGTGGTTTCTCACTACATACTTAAAATGCAATTAAAGATAGATGTTTCCACTTTTAAAATACATCTATTAGCTGTGATACTTTATTGTGTCTGGTACTTATTATTTCATAGTATACAGCTGGTTTTGTTCTTGCCTACAACACACCTTTCTTCCCAGGACACTCATAATGCTCAAGCCTAGAGCTGGAAATCAAGAATGAGGGTGAACCTCATGCTATTTTCAGAAGGATGTATTAGTGATGCAGTAGATTCAAAATACCACATAAATAGATGTGTCCTAAATGAAACACAGGTTATGGGAAGAAAGTAGTTTTCATCTCAATGAAATGCCAGATTTCATATGGGGAAGGGCCCTGAGCTAACACACAGAACACTAGCTGCTCCTGCAACTCTGGCTCGTGAGCTGGAGCATGAGGATGACAAGAACTTCAGAGAAAAAGAATTCTGGACATTGCTAAACTTAATGTTGACTGAAAAAACAGCACCACAGATGTGTTTGCAACCCATATTTGTTCAGCAGCTACAGAGTTCTGTACAGTCCTGCACACCTTAAAAGAGTTGAGCTTAGCTGAGCCTCAGTTGTTTTCCAACCAGCTATAGCTATTTATCTATAAGCTCATGAGTGACAAAATGAATGAACCATTGATCTAAAAGCCAACAGTCTTTAAACTTCTGAATGAGCAAGACCACTTTATTATGATGGATAAACAGGAGCTGTCTGACATGCAAAAGTACTCTGCTCTGAATGAGGAGGGAATACTTTTTTAAAAGCTGTATAAAAAATGCAAATTTCACACGTTGGAAGCTCCTCGCTGAATCACAGTCTGGGTTGTTAATAACACATCAATCTCAGAACCTCACTTGAGTACACAGCTGGACAAAGAGGGGATGGACCAATTTCTCCTGATAATTTGCCTAATGTCACAAGCAAGACTTCTTGTAAACATTCTGCCCTGCCAAGCATTGCAGCTCCCTCAGGACAACCACAGCCTGGAGCTCATCTCTTCTAAGTAAGACCAGGCTACCCCCAAAGGAAAGGGGTAACACGTCCTGAAGTTTGTATCAGGGTCTAAATGCTTTCAGGTTTGCAGAGGTAGAGGGACAAGCATGGGATTTTATTCAACCAGTACCCCCTCTAGGCACAAATATGACACCAAAAAGGCATTTTTTGGAGCAGAGTCTTGGGCCAAATTTCAGGGATTTTGCTCAGGATCATCCCCCATTTCCTCAGGGTCAGGCATGGAAGGCACAGGCAGCCACCTGGATGAAAGGTGATGGTGATGACTGTCAACTCAAAAGCATCCCCAGGTGTTCTGCACTGAATAGAGGAGAGATTTGGGAAAAAAAGAAGACTCTAAAACAGACTGCATTTGCTGTTCCTCAGAATTAGCTGATATCTGGCAAGGCATGGAAAAGTGATGGGAGAGAGAAGGGGGAAGAAACTAGTCGATGAGGTGAAAGCACACAATCTTGGGCACAGATTCATGCACACTGAGAAATAATAATATATAACAAGGAGCTGTAGGTAAGAGGGCCCAGAAACAAAGGATCATTTATGGGGGGGCAAATACCTCCACTGAGCATTAGCAGCAAACTTATCTAACCAATTTTACTAAGAGAAGCCTCTTCTAGGAGGCTGAAAGTTCACCAAGTACTTCAGTACTGCCTTGCTGCACAGGGTCTTTGCATAAGTTGAGAGTGATGTGAGGAGGCAGCTGTAAAGTGCAGTAGCAAGGGAAAGAAATGCCTACTGAAACACATCCAGCAGGAACCCAAGGGGTGTTCAGTCTTCAGGCTCTGTGATCTGGGGGTCTCCAACTCTGTGGCCCTATATTAACTCAATAACTCATGGGCCAATTCCTGTTTCCCCTTCTGGCAGCAGAGACAAAGGAAAAGGGGAATAAAATCCCTGCCAGTTCAGATCTTTCTCGCTCACTCCACGACAGATGGGGAGGCAGTTTGCAGCCAGATTCCCCCTCTGGTAGCTCAAGGCAAGAACCATACTTGCTCAGGGCGTTGCAAGTTGGAAAGTCACTCCACAATAAATAATGGAAGAAGTAATAGGAAAATATTGAGGTGGCATAAAAACCCTCCAACATTCTCTTTCTAGAAGGGTATGGATTATTTAGAGATATGGAGATAGGAAACTCCCTTGAGAGCAGGCTCTCTTGCATACCTTTTTTTATGCACACAACAAACATTTCTGTGCTCCTTCGCTGGCCAGCCACAGGATAAAAAGGTGCTCCAAGCTCTGATATGATTTATAAAAGCCTTTGAAGATGTCCTATTTTAAGAAAAAAAATCTGAGTACTAATAAAGGTCTGGTCCTTTAAAGTCACAGGAATAAAAGCCAATGGGTTTCTTACTTATCATCTCTACTTTTTGAGTTTTGTCTCCTTTCAATCCCTTTCATACAGCAAAAAAAAACCCTGCTCAGTTCTGTGTGTCTTGTTCTCTTCTTCACTGCCTTCAATTTCTTGAGGATAAAATTATGTAAAAGTGTAACTGCTCCAGAAAAATTAGGTGAGAAATTTCTATTGTTCTGTGTCCTTTAGCAAAAACTATTGAAACTTTCTGTCCATTTTAGAGATGGGCACCTCAAAGTTGGCAGAAGAAGAGCTATTTCATTTGTGGCTTTGTTACACAGTGGAACTCTGCCATTTGTTATTTCCCAGAGTAACATTTTAGTGTGATTTTTAAAAAGCACTGTGATTTTTTATGGTATTGGAAACACACTAATTATTTAAGAACGGCTGTACTGGTTCAGATTAATCATCCGACCGAATACCCATTTTTAATATGAGAGCATTAAAAAATTGTCCAAATGTGTCAAAGAGGGCAGGGAATTTTTTTATTATTATTTTAAATTTTTTTAACTAATAAAAGTACTGGAAAATAAACTAAACACAATGTTCCAGCCTTGTTGAAGACAGAGATGTAACTGACTTGGGAAAGGGCCAGGAGGCATAACAGTGTACTGTAGTGTTAGCATCTTTTCCTCTGCAACACTGGACTCATCAGTAATCACTGAAGAGGATACACGGGGTAGTACTAGGTGGTATCACTTAACCCCACGCCAAGAAAAACCTCCCCCAGAGTACAGTTTAGAACCAGTGACCCAACCCCCAGTCCTACAAATCTCAGCGAGACCACTGAGAGAGAGGGAGGGGCAGCCATTGCTTTTCCAGACCTCACTGGAGATCTCAAATCTTTTCTGAATTACCATTTAGAGATAGCCTTGTTTTAGGACACATCCTCACTATGGTCCCTTTGGGACTGTCTGCATTTTTTCATTCCATAGCTATTTCTACAAAGATTTTTAAAATGTATGGAGATTACACAAGCACAAACATGAATGATTTTTTTTTTCTATACTAGCAATTCCCTCTCCCATTTTTTATCCCTACTTTATTCTTCTTTCTCTGCCTTGCCTATAGGGCTCTCAAATGGCAGCAATTAAGTGAAATGCCATCAATAAAGATGAATGAAATCCCAGTGTAATACATGGCAGAATCTTTCCTTGCAAATATAAAACTAAAAAGTCTTTGCATGGTTTTGCTTATCAGGTTGTGAATCTGGCATAACTGTGGTTTGGTTATATTTTATGGTCACAAGGTCAAAGCAGGTTTAATCCTAGCACCAAAATCCTTCAGCTTTTGATGTATTAGTAGCAGATACAGTATTGCTTTAGGCTGAATTGTCAGGAAAGAAGCTTCCTTTACAAAATTTCAGCAATTTTCAAATTACGACGAAACAAACAAAAAAACCAATACTCAGTAATCTGGCTGTGGGTCTGACCCAGAGCTGAACCATGGCAGCAGGTTTTGATTTTGCTCTGGAGAGACACAGATCAGCATGGTGAACAGCTGGCACTGTGCCACTTCAGAATCTCGAGGGCAGACCTGTCATATTTCACTGATACAAATCTAACTACAGTACACAGGGCTGTCATGCAGAATCACACTCCCAAGCCTTCTCCACCACACAATTAGACCAGAGCAAATAATCTCACAAAATTCTTCTATGCTATGCCAAAAGGATAACATGTACTCCTGCAGAGCTTTCTCCCTTATCTCAGAGGATGTGCAAGAATGAGCTAGGAAAAGGGAAAGGCAAATTTGCAAGCAAAAGAGCTCTGGGGGGAATTTTTGTTTTGTTTTGTTGTTTTTTGGAGGGGGGGGTTGTTGTGGTTTTTTGGGGTTTTTTTGTGGGTTTTTTTTTGTTTGTTTGGTTGGGTTTTTTTTAATGCCTACAGTGTGCTCTCCCTATGACTCACAACTGGCTTTGAATTGGCAACAGCTGCAGAGGTTGTTACAGAATGTTAAAGAGATTTCCTCCTCCTACTTCCCCAAAACACCATTTTCTTTTGACTGTTTCCTTGTTACTTGCTCCTTACACTTACATATTTATCCCTGTAACTGTATTACTTGCATTATTTAATTCTATTCTTGCATGACTTAATTCTACACCATGTATGTAGAACATATCTGGTTATAGCTGAAAATCTGCACTGCTTCAGGAGGTTAAAAAATACTTGCTGGGAAAAAGTGATGCTTAGGATTGTTTGTTTTTATAGGATATTCAGTATATTCTCATCTTCACCCCAGTCTTTTGAACATTGTACTTTTTTATACTCTGGGGGTTTTTTTGCACTTCTGTAGAACATTGCTAAGTAGGTCTGAGGATTTTCCCCCCTCTTAGTATTTTACTTTATTGTAATTGATGCGTGAAATCATATTTTTGAAACTGATGACATTTCCTGATCTATAAGAATGCTCACATGTAAAATGTCATTAATTCTGAAGTGCTTGGACATTCTGTTTGCAAATACAAAATCTAATAATCAGCTGAATTAGAGGTCCTTGTACAGATAGATAATACAGGCTAAACCACAGATTATATCATAAATTTTGTACTCTTGAAAGCAGGAACATTAGGACTTGGGTCCACTCTTGTTCTGTTGGAATTCAGCAGATACCAGATTGGAGTCTAAATTACATGGGAAGATAGGCATAGCCTTATCCACAATGTTATTTATTTACAGACACATGAGCAGATGCATAATGCTTAGATGCAATTGAAATGACATTTTTGTTGGTCAGACTGCTTGCAAACAAAGAGGCTCTGACAGGATCCTCCTCAGAATCCAGAGAGAGGCCCGCATGAATGGTAGTTGATGTTTGAACCACAGGGGGAGAAGTGCCTGTAGGAACAAAAAGCATTGTCTACACATGGAGAACACCAGAAGCAGCACTCCTGCTAATTTCAATAATTAAGAAATTGAGATTACATTCCAAAATTCTAAAGGAGAGTTCATGTCAGCCATGATGAAAAGCCCTTTCCTTCTGGATTTACCTTCTGGAGAACTGTTCTTGGGCTTAACACCTTTGTCTTGGTAAAGGCAGTACTTTAGAAAAGTAAATATTTTCCCCACAATAGATATAATAACCATTTTGGTTCACACCCATCAGTTTACATACAGAGGCACACCTACACCCATTGGGACAGATTGTGTAGGTTTCCACCAGAAAGCGGGGAAAAGAATTTGAATGCATGTAGTTATAATTATTTTGATGCCAAAATCCCGGAAAATTTATCATTGCAGTAAGGTGGTGAGTGAGTAGCCATTCAATATGTAGGGCCACAAGTTGTCAGATGTACACAAATTTTCAGCTGATGGATTCAAATTAGCCATAACCATCATGTTCCAACTAGTCCTTAATTTCATATATTCTTATTCGTAGTACACTCTTTTTCCCTTATTCAATTAAATAATAGAAGCCTAGCTAAAAGGATAAACCTGTCCCTGTGCCTCATCTCACACTTTCAGTATAGGAGAATCTTAAGGTAACTAAGCCCAGAAATCAGAATGACAAATATTGCAGCCACAGAAACAGAGGCCTAACATAACAAGTGATGTCGAATGTGAAGAGACACCACCAGGAGTATGACAACATATTTCCTAGTGGATAGAGTAATAATTCAATGCAAGATGCACTGCAGCACGCAGCAGAAGCAAAGGTGAGGAAACTTCTGCGAGGAAAAAGCAAGTTTGTGGTCACCACAAATTCAGCTAAGTACCTCCTCAGAGACAGTCACATTATATGTGAGCTGGGGTGCCAGTCTGCTTTGCCTGGACAATATGTCCCAAATACAACTCCATCCATCCCCATTTTGAATGAGTTGGTTGCTTCACACAGCAGGTCATCTACCCCATAAGTTACTTCAGCCTTTGTGCTGGCTTTATAGCCACTTCAAACAGCTAAGCCTGCAAAAGATGCCCTAGAGGAGATTATGCTGCTGTACCATACATCCACATCTTATTCATGGGTTACCTGTACCCTCAGGTACACACACAGATGTCAGCACGGTCTGTAAAATAGTGACTCTGCTATGAGTAATGGTCTCTTACCACAGGCACAGCCTTATGGAAAAACTCGTCATTTAAGATATGCCTAGTGACCTCCATGAGTGATTAACATTACATACTGCTTGAGTGCAATATCTCACTGATACCGTGGTCATATTCCCTTAACTCTTTTTGCTATCCATGTGTTGGGATGTGTCCTCCCTTCCAATTCAGAATTCTTCTGGGCAAAAATAACACTACAGAATTAGCTTTAATGTATCAATTATGTTATTAATGAATCAAGGCATAAGAGAAGATACTTTATATGGGACCACAAACATTTCTAGCCGTCCCAGAATACAAGCATACACTCACTAACCTCCTCTGCCTTTTTAAAGTCTCCAGTAAGTTGCCTGGGAAGAAACTTCTCCTCCAAAAAGGAGAAGTTATTGGCAAGGAAGGACTGCACACAAGGAAGGATATCTCTGCTCAGAGATCCTAGATCAATGTTATACCTACCCCTTCTCTTCTGCAGGCCAGTATATGTGAAGGTAGTAGGAGACAAAACAGAGTCTTTGCTTGGTTTGTCCATTTCATCTGTGGTTTACCCCAGTTCCTGCATCATGTACAGGTAATCTGGTCTCTATTGCTCTGTGACAATTTACTTTCAAATATCTAGAGAATTACAAAATAAACTCAGTCTCAAATGAGAATCTAGAATTTATTTTTTAAGAAAAAACCTTTAGACTTTTTCCTAAATGTAGGTAAATCTTACCAGTGAACATGATGTTGGTTATTAAAAAGTAATTCTGGATAAATTAGCTTGCAACTTCAAAATTAATGTAATTCATTTATTACTTGCAGCCACAAATAAAAACGTTGTTAACACTACTGCATGCAATTTAATATGTGTTGGGGAAGAGGAAACAGGAAAGCCTTATAAATATGATTGCTTGGCAAAAGATTTTGAGAATATGAAACCTATAAGCAATATAGAAAATAGAAATGAAAGCCAGTTTCGATATTGAAGATGCCAAGCCTGGTAGTTACTGAACAGCTGGAAAAGACAATAGTTTAGCCAGCTGAAGGAGAATCTCTTTTGATTGAACAACACCCTTAGCAAATAAGGGGATGACAAAGGTCCAAAGGCAGGGAAGAAAAAAGGGGTTAGAAAGTAGTTTTTAGGGTTTAAAATGTAACACAGTATGGTACTGTAGTAACTCTTATAGGCTGTATGTAAATTCTATAGAATTTGTGTCTTGTACTGGTTGGTTAGTGTAAATTAGAATATTCAGCACAGAAAGAGATATATTGTAACAGGAGCTTAGGTCTTTTTTTGGGGCACAGTTATAGCTGTGGCTGGCAGCTTAAGCAAATCTCTTGTACCCACGACCTATGCAATAAACCTCATGCTTTAAGAGCTGCCCCGGACTCCAGAGATCTCTCATCACCGTCCCAACAGTCTCCTACAAATATGCACACTTAAGTTTCCATGTGGCTTCAATTTTAGTTTCCCTGGTCAAAATGGAGGCTCATTTGCAGAATGGTATGTAGGCATATGAAGTCAGCTTGTGCTTACTGGAAGAAAAGCTGTTCAGGGTGGTTCCTACACAGGCACAACAGTCCAAAAAGTTCCCAAACCACTAACACCACTTGGGATTATCATATCCTGCCTAAGACTGAGGAACATCTACATTCATTCACAGAACTACAGATTTAACCAGTGTTTATTTTAAAAAGCATCCATAGTCAGAACTGCTATTTACCAGTTCATCCTCCTAACCATGAAGGCACATTTTTAAAAGCACTGAGCACCTAATATCTCTTTTAGAGATAACACAACCAAATATAATAAGATGTTACAACATCAGCTTTACCAAGCTTAAAAAAAAGGCTACAAAACTTAGAAACAACTGAAAAACCTAAGTTTTGACAAGGATATATAGAGCACCTGTAAGTGAGGTACTGCTGAGTCTTTGCATAATGTAACCAGAGCTGTGCATGCACTGTGATTAGCTTGAACACATCAACTAGATAAAGGCAATATGCTGCACATACATTTCATTATCAGTCATCTTGTTGCAGAACATTGTCATGATTGAATGGGAAACAGTGCCTGTTTTCAAAATCACCTCTCTTACCTTCTTCAATGACACCAAATTCCAGCAACACCAAGCTCATTTTTTACTTAAAAAAACCTGCTGGAGAGTGATTACAGTGGATTTATGCCCCTAGATTCAAATCTGATTGATGGATTACCCAACTAAGAGCAAGAGCAATAAACCGAGTTCTTTCCAAATAAGAGCAGGCTATGAACACCAGCAAACCAAGCCACAGTTCTATTCACTAGATTGCAAGCTTGCACAGGTCACAATATTACTTATAACTTCCCTCTTTCTCCTTCTTGAAAAAACCCATTCAATGAAGTATATCTTATAACCAAAGCAAGATATTTCAAAGCATTTTTCTTTGTTGGAACTTTTCTGATCAGCTTTGTTAATAAAATCGTCGGAGATTCCCAGCATGCTTTCTCTTTTTCTTCAAACTGGCACCAGCTGTGGCATGGTGATCAACATCCACGGTAAATAAGGCCAAAATCATTGGCACATAGTTATTTTTTTAATTTACAGTGCTTGCAACAGACACTTGTTTGATAAGTCAGCATCAGTTTTGGTTTACCATTGTTTGTCTATGCCTGGATTTCACTTATAGCTGGAAAACCACATCCAGCACAACACCAGTTTTATCAAAATTCAGAATAAAAAGGCATGGGACTGGGGCAGAAAAAGAGGCTTTCACATCCTGAGACCATAGTACAACAAGTAACAGCCTGGAAGTACCTATCAAAGGCATGAGCGCAATCAGAATTAGGAGGTCAGGTTTATCAAATGTCCATGGAGTACTTAAGAAGAATGAGAAAGAGGTTCTTGATGACTCTATCAGAGACACATCTGAGGCATCTTTAGCTGTTGGTGGTTCATAGTGGTTGTAAGAACAGCATACATAGATACAGATTTCCTCTCCTGGGCAATATCTTTGCCAGACCTCTCCTGGGCAGCAAAGGCATCAGCATACCATTGCAGCCAGGCTAGACACAGATGAGGAAAAAGCATCAAAGGACTAACAATGCTGAAGCCCTGATTGTGAAGGTACTCAATAAAACAAGTCTCTGATCTAGGCTATTCTAGGATTTTTTACTAACTTCTAACCTATACTTTTGGGACAATCCCAGACTAAATTACTGTGAAATGAAACGGAGGGAAGAAAATAGAAGTGGGCAGCCCATTATAACTTAATTCTTACTCTTTCCAGCACTCCTGGCATCAATAAGCCCTGTCCACCAGAAGGACATCACAGTGAAGAGAGGGCTCATGGATATATTTCATGGCATTTGCACAATGATTTCTTGAAATGCGAGGGAGCAGGAGAGCTGCCTTCTTTATTTTAGTACTGTCAACTGTTAGTACAGAGAGTCTCTCCGTGTGTTATGTTCTCTTGAGCTGGCAGATCTGTTGGGAATGTAATAATGTCTGTTCATGCACCTCCATTTCTAACAACTTACTCCTCACATGCTCTCCTGATTTTCTTGAGGCATAAGGGCCAGTTGACTATGCAAATGAAATAAGAGAATGTAGAAAATGAGTTTGACACAAAGGGAGTTGCTGGCAAATGCCACTGCTTCCTCCAGGCATAATGGTAAGAGACAGCTGCTTCTGCCAGCACAGAAGCAGTAGCTGAGGGGGCTAGCATAGCTCTTTTGAAAATCTTTAGTCTGATGAATAACTGGGCAAAGGCTGCATGTATTTACAAGGGAGGACCCCCAAATCCAGGGCTTCAAATCTTGCTTTGCTGTTCCATGTTGTCATCCACTGTAAATGCACACAGGAGTGATGTCAGATGACTTTTGTTGAGGTTTGTGACTGTATTGTCTTCAAGCCCTTTGTAACAGGAGGAGCAAGACAAGAAATGGACTGAGAGAATGTGAAAAGCATTGTCCTTTGCAATTTCCAAAAGCGCTATTTTAAGAATACAGTTACCATTTTTGCAGCAAGATGCTACTTTTTGGATCAAACATTTTGATATGTGAACAGCCCCAATGACTTTAGAACAAATAATCACAAAAATATTTAATCACTGTACGCAATACTATGGGGTTTTTTTACATGTTCATTACACAGTTATTCCCTCGAGTAATTATCATGGCAGTCGTAACTCTGACGATACATGTATTTTGTCAATCTAATAAAGAGTAGCACAGTACTGTAACTGACATGCATACGTAAATATTTTAGGATTTAGTGATTCTGAAATTGTTCTGAAATAGTTATAGTAACCAGTAAATACTGATACTTTTACCTCTAAGAGCATCTGTCATTGGAGAACTGGCACAATGCTTAGAGTACTGCTTTGTGGGAAAAAATAACAAAAATGTTTATTGGTAGTATTAAAGGAGCGGCTTGAGGTTTTTCAGGTCTGAGCAGAATAGATGTCTGGAGTGCCACATGTTATGATCAGCACACAAATACAAAATAAAATCCTTGCACAAGGGAGACCTTTATTTCAAACAAGGGAGAAAACAAAATTCTCAATATTAAATAATTAAAAGCATACCATATTGGGAAAAAATAAAAACGGTTGTTTGTGCTCTCACCTTTCCTGAGAGGATAGGGACACTTTTCAAAGTCCCAAAGTTAGCAAGTAGTAAATAAAATCCACAGTTCCTGACTTTTCCGTCCTTTCCTCAGCACTTCCCAGGAAATGTGATAAATCTCAACTGAGGTTATGTGTGCTTGCCAATAGAAGTCTACATCACTTTGGCAAGATTCTGCCCTCATTTCGACCAGCAAAACTCCTTTAAACATATTGGATTTACTCAAATATTAATGGGGATAAGAATAAAAACTTGCATTTAATTCTGCCAAAGTTCAACATCCTCCAAACTTCTACCCAATAAAATCCAAGCATCCTACTCTTATAACATTTCCTTCCTTTTTTATTTCCCTCAGAACACTGTTTTTTTGAGCTGGCACCATTACTACAGTTTAAATGCATGAGAAAACCCAAGATGAAATTGCTGTCCCAAGAAGTTACTAACTGAGCAGAAACCTAGTGATCTACTTTCTGAACCAAGCTGAACCCAGATTCCTTAAATCAGATTTCAGACATGTGACTGAGCTACTTTGGCTTAATGGCTGCCATGCATCAGCTGAGCCCCAGTGAAAATTGTTTAAATTAGCATGTGCTACCCTACATTTGCAACAGCTCAGCTGCTACACAGGAACTCATTAAGCTATGGTAACTTGCTCAAGAGTCTGAAACCTCAATCTGATGGTCTACCCAGTGGCCCACATAACTGCCCAAATCATGCTCTCTGCCTCCATGCCAATAAACCTCCTGAGCCCATCTTTCACAAAGTAAGGATGCACCCATGAAAATAAGCTCTGTATACTTTTCCAGAGAGATGCTTCAGAAGATTTATTCAGATAAGCAGCTAGAACTGAATCTCTCTGATTCAAATAAATTTCATGGATGGTACTAGGATTTTCTTCATGTCCTTCTTTGTCTTCTGTTTTCTATACGTTTTCTTCTTCAGCCTGCCAACAAGTACACTATAGATTCCTCTTTCCTTAACTATCGTAACTTCTTGTGATCTCCTCAAGATATACTTCTCCAGAACACTTCAAGCAACTGCTTTTTTGTAGGGAAGAAAAGAAAATTATATATATATATATATATACTGAGTCCTCTTCATTTAGAAATCCAGTTTCAAGCTGTTTCTATCATTCTCTCTTCCTCTCTAAAACATCTATTCATATATTGTCTATTAGAAATGTAGTGCAGCCAACTTTACTTCAGCTGGCACCATATGAAATGCACATCGTGATCTTTGAGCTCTCTTATAGGAAAGAGGGCCCATATTCATTCTTGCTTTCTTCCTTAATCTCTCTTTTGGAGCATTGTAAGTGTATTATTTACGAAATATAGGATACAGAGCACAATAAAATGTTATGCAAAATTAATTTGTATTTTTTTCTTGTTATTTTGAAACCTGTAATATCTACCAAGAGTAATATCGGTGAAGATAATTGAATTATATTAAATGCAGACCAAAAGTGAATATCCCAATGTACATGACTCAGTATAGCTCAGCATCTCACCTTTTGCAAGGCACTAGTTTAAACCTTGGGGGAAGTGTTATCTCAGCAATTTTGTCTACAGGTAAAAAAAATGATTGAGCCGAAAAATTTTGGAAATTAAAATAAAATAAAATAAAATAAAATAAAATAAAATAAAATAACCAGGATAAGATTTGCAATTTTTCAAGTCAACTAATACAACAACAAAACCTTTTTTTCATATAAGTAAATGCAGGAAGGCCCGTTACTGTCTGATGTCTCAAATGTATGCAGCTCAAGAAAAAGCAGGCTAGTCTTGTTCCCCCTGGCAGTATCATCATAGCAATTTCAACAGGTAAATATCATTTCAGCTTTGTGCTGTGGCACAAAGCATTGTTTATCTGTGAGTTACCCCTTAATACACTATGATATTTTTCCTAAACTTGTGCCTCATGAGTTCACAAGAAACTAAAAACCTGCTTCGCTTTAAGAGTACCTCCCAGGGCCGATGGCTGGGCTGTGCTAAGTTCTGCAAAGAATCACAGTTTCCTTACTGAGGGAAGAAATAGGAAAGGGACGATTGTTGTAGTTTTTCATCTGATTGAACTGAGATCTTGCTTCTTCCTCAGCCCAGTCCTACCAGCTGTGAAATAATGTGACTCCAAAGGAGCCATGGCCATTACCATTCTTCACTTGTTCTCTCAGCTTTCTGAGGGAGATGCCTGTTACTACTTCTATGAAGCAATGTCATGGATTTAGGGGTCAGCCTGTCCATCAGGGCATCTGGCAATCTCTCCCCTGTCCTACAGAGGAGCCAGGGGGCAGCTGTCAAAAGTCTCTAACCAGGCAACAATAGCCAGGGAAGGGGCTGGCCCCAGGTTTGCTTAAGATAGACACCAAATAGTCTTCCCTGGTGGCAATTTGTTCGCATCTTTGGCAGGTTTTGAAACTGTTCATAGCAAAACCTCTGGGAAAAGACAAAAAAATGTTGTCCTTTGGTATCTCCATGAAAGAATCCATGCTTTAGTTCAATCACTAGCTACTAGAGTGACAGAGATGTGAATCCCTTTCAACAAAGGGGAAAGGGTATCTGTCCCTGAGTCCTATGCCAGGAGCAGTGAAGTGTACAAATGAAAATTAATATGTCTTACAATAAAAATGGCAAATAGGGAATATTCCCCAAATGAACAGAACAGAACAGAACAGAACAGAACAGAACAGAACAGAACAGAATAGAATAGAATAGAATAGAATAGAATAGAATAGAATAGATCCCCATGCTAAAAATATTGCTGTAGACAAAATCAAATGCATCTTACTGCATTTTTGCCAGAGCTAGGAAGAGAGTACCTAGCTTATAAATTCCATCAGGAGCTTGGGGATTTTTGATATAATGAGTTCTACAGTTTCAGAGGAGACTGCTTTGCTAATAATTATGTAACAGTAATTAAATCTGAAAAAGGTTGTACTCTAACTATGTTGATTTATTGCAGCTCCAACAAAATACTTCTAGAGAGTGCTTTGGAGCGTGCACCTCCTCCCTCCAGTTTTCTTTAAATTCTCACAGAGCACTGGGTCACAGATGGTCTGAGATGTGGTATTTTCCCTATTAAATTCCTAATAATCTTTTTCCGAGGCTGAGTCATGGAAGCCTGGGGATTTCTCATTTTAATTAGAAGGTTTAAGGCGCTAACTCTGTTTGAAATTTCCTCTTAGGAGATATGGGTGCAGGTGATCCCATTCAGAAGAATGACACAATATCAAGGCCAACATCTCATTTCCATATTAGATTGCATCTAGTTTGGCATGACTCCTGATCTGGATGCTTATGATGTGCCGCCCAAGTTGAAGGCACAACATTTCACCATTTGAAAACAGAATAATTTTAGGATTATATCTGAAGACATTTTAGGCTCTAAGTTGATGTTTCCTACCCTACCACCATGCTCCATCATCCTGTGTAGAAACTATTTATAAATGTAAATTATTTATTAGTCTGATTGAAACAATTAGTGTATATCATTTGGAAACAGCACTATTAAGGATGTTCATACAAAGAGACATATTATATTGTCCAAAGGGTTGATCCTCTCAGTATTTAAGATATTAATGTTTCAGATTAATTTTATCTCTAAATATTATAAGCTATAAAAATAGAACATTCACCTAGCAAAATGTTTTATGTACAACCTTAGCATTCACAGTATGTGAAGAATAATGTTCCACCTCTGCCATCCAAAGGAACTTATTCTTAGCCCCTCATAGCTGAGCTTGATCATTTCATAGAATGCCCATTGTTTAAGAGTTAGTCTGGTGTACTGTTCACATGTCCCTTGATAGTCTATTGTGAAAAAAATCCTACTTCTTATAAGACAGCTGTTGAAGTTTCATCAGCTTACACTCTACAACCCATTCCTGTGCTTTAGGAAAAGCAGGTATGCAGTTGTCAGTAAGTCAAATGAGACATTATTTGCTTTTTATAACACTAGGTATCTTTTCAGTTTTCAACAGACAGATGTGACTGTGATTTGGGAAAGTAAAAAATTTCACCCACTCTCAACTGCACCACTTACACATGCTAAAAATAAAATTTTATTGGAAGTAGTACTGTGGCATATAGACTTGGCTGTGAATAAAAGAAATAACCTTTTCTACATTTAATTCTGCCACTTGTGCCATCTCCATGAATGAGTTTTTATAAGCCTGAAGTTTTAATTTTGTTATTCATTTTAAAAGTACTCTGCATGTAATTGTTCAAAAGCTTAAGTTGACATAAATTGTTTAAAAGGTTTTATTTCTATATATAAACCATTCATCAGTATATGCAATTTTTATGCCCTAGTTGCGGAAATGTTCTAAAGATTTCGGATTGAATATAATGGCAAGTGTATCTCTTATGTGTCACAGAATCCATAAACAAAGACACAAAATAGTGCTTTATACTGTTTTCCAAAGATCAAATCCATCCTTACTGTCTGCAAATCACAGCCTGCAAATGCCTCACAAATAAGGTTTCTCTCAGTAAAGTGCTACACCACTCGTGAAGGAGGAAGAAGCCATACTAGTTTATGAGCAAGAAAAGCCAACTTTTGCCTGGAATATGGTGAGAATGAAGAATTTGGCCCTACCCTAGACTGCACATAATATTTTGTGTATGAAACATCAATCTGTGGACTGCAAAACCAGCCATTCTTCTGAATGATCACAAACCCAGCTGAAGCTGTAAGAATTGGTTGGATTTGTCCACATGCTTCATAATGCCTTTTGTTAAGCCCAGGAAGGAGGTGGTGAGTGGTAGCTGCCTTTCCAAGACACTCCCATAGAAGCAGCTTTGCCTCTGTGGTCTATTGTTATAATATCGTCTCTTGTCATCAGAAGGAATGTTCCTTGCTGTAATTGTGTGGAAAATTCAATTGCATTAATTTCTCCTAAAACCAATGTAGGGAACAAGAAGTCCTGCCTTTTAGGCTCCATTCATATAACAGTTGAGACACAAAATTAATTTCTCAGCAGAGGCCAGCAGACAACACAAGCAACAAGAGATTTTTTCCAGAGCAATTAGACTTCCAATAATTTTCTCCCCCTTAAAGGTCCAAACTGTGAAAACAAGAAGAAAAGTAGATTTAAAAGACTCAGTAAAGCAAAGAGTTAAAGTGGCAGATGAAATCAGGTTCTGTAATGAGTTATAGGGAAAATGTTTCTGAATTCTGATTAATGACTGGGGACACCTAGAGCTGCTTTGGCTGTCTCAGCAGTACATGACTGGTGCATCAGGGTAATGTCTAATAACTAATCTTTGACACCAGAATTAAGTCATTTTGCTAGAAAGCAGGTCATTAGAAGCTAAATTGAAATATAAGTAATACGATCTCTGTGGAGGATTGTAAATTAATTGGTTTTTAACAATAACACTTCTGTATTTTATTAAAGCAGTGTAAGAATTCAGAGAAGGAAATAATGTAGCAGATAAACAGGGCAGGTGTTGATGATGCAAATGAAATAGATGACAGATGGTTAGTAGCGCGATCACTCACTGTGTGTGTATAATGGATAGAGGCAATCAAATTCCTTTGTGAATTAGTGACTTTCTTTACATCAAGAACTATAACTGTGCCATGCTTATACAGCTTCTCCTTAAAAATTACCTCCACTCCTTGTCATTATTCTGCGGTGCAGGACACTCATATTTGCATACTGTCATAGTCATGTGCATGTACACACATGCAAAGTCAAAAAAAAAGAAAAGGCACCAGGCATGCAAATAAAACCCCACCTGGGCAATCAGCTACCTTTACAAATTGGTAATTAGGTAATTAGGATACTAAAGAAGTGTCTGCCATCAAAGAGTAGGTCACCCCCCAGAGCAGCCCAGGTGACCCCTGGTTTTAAGGCTTTTCTCCACCCCTCTGGATGAACTGATGGGCTGAAAATGACACCATGATATAGTTGCTGCCCCTCAAATGCTGGGTCATGATACCGTCTTGGAGGGAAGGGCAAAGTTATTGCTTTAACAGAATGAAATGACTTCTTGCTTTCTAATGGATGATATACTCAACTCATTACACAAGAGATACATTAATTTTTGAGGGAGATTTATTTCATAGCCCCCCCTCCCACCCCAGAGCTGTGCTTGGTGATTTGACATAAGCTATAAGAAAATCACCAGGCTCTAAATGCAGATATAGCACATGATTATATATCTATCACACACGTATGTATACAAACACATCCAGAGAAAAAGCAGAGAATGTTTGAGCCAGCACTTACTTTACAGAAAGCTCCCTCTGTTCTGAGCTGAGCAAATGAGCAAAAATAATTGATCAAGGGCTTCAGACATTGTATCAGGAGCCAATCTATTAGTAGAGCAGCTTCCAGGATGGGTACAGAATGGACTGCTGATGCAGTAAATGGGAAATGGTATCTAAAAACATCACTTTCTTAGCACTCTGCATTTCATCAAAACAAAGACATGCATTTTCCATGGAAGTACTTTGCTGACACCAATGTTGGAAGAATGCCTGCAAGATATTTCTAGGATTGCTGGTGACGCCAGGTTGACATTACTTCCATCCTTTCTCTTTACAATCACAAGCAAAACTTCATTGCAGCACAGCAGTGATGTTGTCAAGGTGTCTTTAGGGCAACATAAAAGGTTGATGGCTTTCATGGTCTAGCACACTATTTCTGTAACAATATGTTCTGCTGAAGCACCTGCTTTGCACACCCCTTCCTCACCCTCAAGAAACACAAGTCATGCCTGCAGGGGGAAGAAGGGTGGCAGGATCCTCTGCAGCATCCCTCTGTCATAGCTAATTCTACTAAACTGCCAAAACCTCTCCTAAACTCTGTAACTGTTCAGCAGAAGGCTTTGTTTGCTCTAAGGCTAGAGCAATTTTAGGGTCACAGTGTCAGCTGCTTCTACCCTTCTCTGTCACCAGAAGCCGGAGCCTGGATAAATGCAGATCACACACCGTGCGTATGAAGATAAGCTTGGCACAGAGTAAATATTGTGCTTGAAGCTAAATGTCAAGAATTCTAGCAAGCTTTTGTGAGAGACAACAGATATATATAGATGCTAAAGAAAGGTTACTACATTTTATATTATGGAATCAAAACCTTCTCTCTATTGGATGACTGAGCATGTTATTTAATACTTTTTCTAATATATCAAGAAGAGAGTTCTTGACACTGTTTTCAAGCAAAATGCTTTTTCTCCAAACAGTTACATCTACTCCCTATCGAAAAGAAATTGTAGCGGGTTGCTGTATCATTAGAACAGGGGAGATAATGCATAAACCAGAAATTACCATATGAAATAAAAGACTGGAACTATATTCAAGACCCTTTGATGTTTCAGTTTATTCATGCTGTATTTCTGTGTTATGGTTTGTTGTTATTATTACACAATTATTATTTTGGCTTATTCATGTCTATACTTATGACTGACACCTGCAAACAATTTAACAAAGTTATTAGGGAATTTTATTATTTTCCCCATGGCAAAACTGCATATTATTTATTTTGGGGACAGAAATAGACAAAACACAGAATCTTTAAGTAGTTACAGAAACTATGCATAAACACTAAAATATAATAAGTATCTGAAACAAAGAGAATGAATCTCACTGAATAATAATAAAAAAGCCATTTAAAAATATTTTGTCACTGCCTTTAAATAATATCTGCTTAGGCACCAAATCTTTGTTGTTGCTATTGTTGCTTCTGTTCTTTGTCTGCCCTGCAGAGACAAAACAGCCAAGAATGAGCTTGGTTATTTCCTTTTAGAAGCAGTGTTGACGAACTGCAAAATACATGGACCAGTGTGTTAACCCTAACTATGTGTTACATCTAACACTGAATGAAAAGTTGTGGCAGGGGAAAATATGGATTGTTGCATTTTCACCTATAAGAAGAAGATATTTGGACTCCTGAATGGTAGGCTTAGTTTATAAGAGAATTTCTTGTACGGAAGATTTTTAGCATGATGTAGACAATATAAAAACTAGCAAGGAACAAAACTGAATGTGGGAAACATGCACACAGTATTTTTATGATCATATTTCTGAGCCAAAAGGTATTTTCAAATTAATGAGATCCCATATAGAGTTATTTAACTGTCAGTTGCTCACAGGCACATATGAAGAAAGGTGCCAGAATGGATAGAAACTTTCTAAACAGCTGTTAAAAAACAGTTTTAAAATCAGAGCCCTGTGAGAACACTGGGTCCTGAGCACACTCCAAGCTAGGACCCCAGCTCAAGCCTATCAAACATTTGACTACTGCCTATGTTAAAAGAGCATTTTGTCAACACTGTTTTGACAAACTGCTGTGTGGGCATTTTATACAGATAAGAGATCTTAGAATCAGTTCTCACTAGGGTAAGAGTTCTCCTCTGGGGACTGGAACTATTATATCTCCATATGGTCAGAAGCTCCTTTAGGAGGCCACACAGTTAGCTCTGTGTCATCTGGGGTTCACATTTCTGGGCTGGTACCTAAACTCACTGAAATTTGTGAATAATTATCCACTTAAAATGAATGAGCATTTGAATATTCATTGCTTTTAGCTGTTCCCTGCCACCCTGGGTCATTTTGACATAGTTACAATTTCCCAAATCTGGCAACATACTGCTGGAGACCTCAATCCTGCATTCCATATATGTATTAGCAACTATACCACAATCTCTCAACTATATTCCCATACTTCTTTCAGATCATTACAGAAAACTTGCATTGACTAATGTGATATATCTCACTCACCACAAGTCAGGTGTGTTACTGAAGGGAGGAACTAAATGAAATTAAGATAGACTTCAACTGAGTAACTGCTTTCTAGCCCTGCACGTGTTGTGATAAATGGGTCTTTGGAAAAATAGCAGAAATTCCAGATTAAATTTTGCTTTCTGGAATGCAAGTCTCCTCTGGAATTACTGGTGTTGGAAAGCTGAAATAGAGAAGAAGGTTAACAAGGAAAAGGTACACACTTACAACAATTTTTTTCTTAGCTTTTCAAAATTCCTGCTGCCAAAGAGGATCTAGAGAAATAGTCTGGTCATTACTTCTTTGTTCATCAAAAGCCTTATTGTGTGGGGAGCTTGTAGAAGGATCAAACACAGAAGATACAATAAAAAAGACACCTTAAATTTGCTGATTTGGGGAGTGCAAATGTCAAAAGACTCACCATAAATTACATGGATCTTTTCTTTGTGCTATTTTTGAAGGCGCAAGAGCTCACTAAGGTAAAAATGGTTTACATTCAAAGACTTGAATGTGTCCCTGTTCCAGTAAAAAATTAGCTTCTATGTGCACTATGCAGCAATTGCAAGGATGAGTAGCTCTGCATCACTCCTCTGGTCTGTGCTCTCTTAAATTACAAGTAAGCATCAGTTTTTCACCTCCACTCCTGCCACACCCATATGACTGGTTCTTGCACTGAAGCATTACTATCAAATTGGTCTCACAGGCGGAAACTAGAGTTTTGGTAAGGTTTCTTCTGGGTTTTTTTGTGGGTGTTTGTTTTGATGTGGGTGCTTTGTTTGTTTGTGTTTTGGTGGTTTTGTTTTTTTTTTGTTGTTGTTGTTGTTTTTTGTTGTTGTTGTTCTTGGTTTTCTTGTTTATTGGTTGGCTTTTTGAGATGCGAAGAGCAAAAGAAACCATTTGCCTCAAAGGCTTCAGAGGACTTTTGGCTGCTGTGGGCTGGGAGAATGATAGAACAAGGGCTAAACATGAGGACAACATTGAGACACGATGAGCAGTTGATAACATGAGCAGTTCCTCTGTAACCAGCTACAGACAAATGGAGGAAACTGAAAGAAAGAGTCTTTAGAGAAGGCTCTTGGGATCTCCTAAAACTGTTCTATCATATTTTTAGAAAGAACTTTAAACTTTCTAAGTAGGATTTACTTTTTAAAGCTGTTAATGAGAAGTAAATGGCTTTTCTTTTTTGTGTCTTTATCTCAGAAAGCAGATAAATTCTGTTACATTTAACCTAATATTGTGGCTGATGTATTACATATGTTTGACAATGAACTTTCCACATTTGTTTTGAACTGGAATTTTGAAATAAGCATCTAAAATTGAAAAGCTATTTGGTAAGGATTGAACATTGGCTATTCTGCTAGAGTCTAAAGGCCCTTAAAATTGCTGAGGGACTTCAGACATAAAGTGGCATTTACTGCAGGTCACACAGGACTTCACTGCATGAGGGCAGAAAGGAATGGCTTTCACAGTTTTAGGGGAAAGCAAATAACCAAGAAAAGGAAATGTTACAGTAAAGACTCCTTCCTTCCTGGGGTAAGGCAAAAAAAGCCTCCTATCCTTGGACATGGGAGAGCCTTTAATGAGAAAAGTGAAATATGTGGGAAAATAGACACAAAATATTTGTCATGAGCTGGATGTAAACCCCTTCCAGGAAAAAACCCCACCAAAGTAGCCAGCTGAAAGACTGTATCTGCTTCCCAGCAACCGCCACACCAAAGATGAAGTTAGAGCCACACAAGGCATAGAATAAGTTCATTTGTTTCTGAGAAAATATATAACCTAAAATTAGCAGTAGACAGCACAATCCAGTGATATGACATGCATATGTGATCCACGACATCTATAATGCTGTCACTCAAAGGATGGAAGGATTTTGAGTTGCTTTCACAAGAGCTTGACTGCTGCAGAGAGGGCAACTGAAAGGTGTTTTCAGTGTAGGTACTGAAACAAGGAACTGCACAGGAGATGAGATGGAGAAGATGCTGTGGGAAATGCCCAGACAGCAGCTGGGCAAGAAACACACAAAAAGCCCAAGCAGAAAAGCAAACATCTGCACTGAAGCACAGTGATAAGCATTTCAGCCTGTGCACTTATTAATCATGAATAAGGGGGAAGTTGCACTCTTCAGAAATTTCTTAAAGCTAAGTAGCTCCTTACAGGCTGTATCAGAATGGCAGCCAGCCAGCACAAGGAAATGTGAGCCTCTGTGTTGATGCCAAGTTAATTTTTTGCCTTTTCTTTTGTATAGCTTTTATATAATTTTTATGTATCCTCAGTATACTTAGCATGCATACTTGTAATTCCTTAAGTCTGATAACTTAGCATAGTCCTAGTATTTTGTTAGGCCAGGAGACCAAACATCCTAAAAACCTCATAGTAGGAGGCTGGAAAACCCTTCACTATCTTGAGAAACCAAGGCCCTCCCTAGAACATATCCTGTAAACTAGAGATTTGGCCCACCCAAGGGGAAATTCCTTGGATGGGGGGATATCAAGCCATTCATCCAAGCCTCCCATTGGGGCATCTTTATTAGATATGCTAATTTGAAAGGTCTACAAATTGTATATATGATTTATCATGTGTGTACCTTGTGAAGCATCCCACCTTGGCGAAACGGTGCACCATAAGGTTCCTTATTAAAATACCGAGGTAAAAACCCTTAACTGCATCTGGCTTTCATTTTTTTTAAGACCAGGAAGAGGCATTAGTGTAATACAGGCACAATACCCCACACTGTTGTGGCAGAGATTCACAAGTCACAGTTCCCTACAACCATCTTCTTGTCAAACTTAAAAATAACCCTCATTTAACTATATGAACACAATGTACACCAGCAGTTGTTCATAAACAACCTGTTGACTCAGAAACAATCAGTTGCAGCGACACTGGACCTTCGCATCCATATGTGACCTTCAGGTGGCAGCAACAAGAGGTGCTTAATCTATCTCCCCACCCAGAGGATCAGCTCTCACATGCATCTCTGCTTTAGTTTTAGGGTCTCAATATAAATAACTGATATAGTGCCCTCATTGCTCTGGCATTTTGATGAAATTCCACGTCTTTCCACAGGAGACCCACAGTTGCTGAGATTGGAAGCTTCATGCAACTGAAGAGTTGCCTCATATTCTGTAATGTGCAGCTTCAGCCTCCTGGTGTAGACACACACAATATCACTCATTGGAGAACTGACAATACCTAAGTGAAATCATACCAAGCACCCTGTTTTCTGATCTTTATCCTTTCTGACACTGCCATCAACGTCTAACTGTGCAGACACTGTGCTCTGCAGCCATCAGTTGAAGAAAATGTCAGCAGGTGATGATTCACGCCTCATTGGTGCTGCTCTATAATTTAACAGCAGTATATACAAATTAGATCTGCCTCCACTGTCTTTTTCTTGAGAGAGCTGATATTATTTTAATACTGTTTTCCAGCAACCTCCTTGCTCATGATTAAGCGAGAGTAGCAGTTATTAGCAAAAATCTTTTCTTGAAATGATAAAATAGGTTACACTTGTGATAGTTCATTTGCGGAAGCTACCATACCAGTTATAAAATGTATAAGGAATTCATTCATTCAATAGGAACCAATATCTGCCTGTGAAATCTTCTAGTAAAAAGAAAAGCAATAGAAGAACATCAGATTAGGAGAAACACTGTTTGCCCCCTCTAATTTAGAGCAAGATATGACTGTTTTGTTCCATGAAGAGGTGCACCTACTTTTTTTTTTTTCCCATCACTAGATTCAGTAAATATTCTTGAAAGAAACTCTTTTTATGGCCTCATCAACAACTTCTAACTTTTTTTTTTTTTTGTAAGGTCAGTACAAAAGAACTCTGTTATATCATTTACATTTTTCAATTTTAAGTGATCTTTGTTTTACTGTTTCAGAAAGGTAAGAGTCCCCTCCACAGTACCTTTAAAGCAAAGCTCCTTTTTCACTAGAAAACTTTTGAAATTAGGAACAGAGAATATTCTATAATGTCCAGTATGTTGTAATAGTGTTATTCTGGTCTGCTAGGTCTCCTCCCAATACTGGTCAACTGCAATCCACGTGGCAAGCAGGACCAGAATTTTACAGAAATAGTTTCTCTTAAATAGTTTCTCTTGGGCCTCTGCATCATCACAGTTTTTTTCAGCTACTGAATACGATAGATCCACAGCCACTATATATCTCCCAGATTTGAATCTGATTCACAGTTATAGCTGAGGGGAAAAAAATGTCTTGTACTATTACAGGAAGATAAGGAGAAAAGAGGAGGAAGACAAAATGCCAACTGGAAGATTTTTTTTAGAGTCAGTTTCAGTAAAAGCTGATCCCTCAAAAATAACAAGATGAAATTTTTTGCACCTTGTTACCTCTTGAGATCAACATTTATTGACACCATCTCCAGTTTTCACATTCACTCAGCAACACCTAAACCTCTTCTGCTTCAGCAGTCTGGTTAGCCCATCTTTCCAGCCCTGACAATAAGTTATAATCTCCCTTTCATTATTATAGGGGAACAGTAACCGTAGTTACTATAGCCTGAGAAGTGACAGTGAGCAATTCAGCCTCTGGAAATACTTTAATAGTAAGCAAAAACTTCTTTTGTTAACTGCTTCTGCAACTGAAGCCCTAGACATACAACTACTCACTGAACCTGATTTAAATACCTTATTCAAGGTTGTTGGATCAGGTGTCTAAGGAAGACTCTTAATTCCTCTATCACACAGTGTGTATATTCAATCCCCATATTTGTCATTATTTCCATAACAGTTCATGAAAATCAGAAAAAAATTAATAAACCTATCCTTTTAGGAATATTCTCCAGAAAGAAGACAGCATTTTTAAATTTTTTTTAAAAAAACAAAACAAAACAAAACAAACAAAAATCACCAAAGAAACAGAAGAAAAAGAAAACAAAACAAAAAAAAAAACCCACCCCAAAGCTAAAATAACTTATACCTAAGGACTAAGAAAACCAGTGTCTTTGGAAATGCCACTCTGTCTCTCTCTCAGCTTATTACCAAAGCAGAGCAGATTTTGAATTATTATCCTCAATGAGTGAATTGCCTGCTGGGGAATGTAACACTTAAACACATTTCATTTTTAAATGAAATGTTTTTTTCAGCTTGCTGTCTTAAAGTAATCCCCATGGTCTGCTGTCTTATGAAATACCAAGTTTTAACATGTTGGTGATGCTTTATACATACTGAAATTCCTGGTTTTTAAATACAGGTATTGTCAATTGTGTTATCCCTGACCACATTATAATCTTTATTTACACCAGTGTAATTGGTACTGCTGCTCAGCGCTATCAGTACTAATAAAAACAACTAAAGCACTGAGAATACAACAAATGTTTTCTCAGCTGAAGGTCACAATCTCCATTGACCTGCTCCCCTCTTTCTGTCTCTGAATTTAGGGCAGTATGAATGGAAAAGTACAAGACAAGACTCAATTTACAGCTAATTTGGTACTAAGCCACTTCTCTAAGTCCTGCCCTTCTTCAATCACAGGAAGCACTGTGCACAAAGAATTTATTGGTAACTGTTGCAAGCAAGGATCTACTCTGGTTAAACCTAAATCCCATTGCAGTCAGACCAGGTCCACTCTGAAAGTATGTACCAAGCCCTTACTCCCTATACTACATGCATAATTTTTAACCAACAACAGTATCAGCTTAAGCTTTTTGAGTAGAAGACCTCTAGGATTTCATTGGTAGTAAAAGCTCTTTTATAGAAAAAAAACTTGAATCGGAGAAATAAGTTTCCTCACTATATTTTGTGCAATTTTTAAAGAAAACTACAGAAATGGTAAAATTCTTTATTAAATATTAAGGGTTTCTGAAAGAGCAGTTTCTAGGGGGCCCATTTAATTTCTAAACCATCCCACTGGGTTTCATCTCTTCTGAATTCCATGAGGGAAAAGAGATGAATTTGCATGTAACAATAATGAAAATCTGATAACAGGAGGGGAAAACATCTTGCAAGAGCTGCAATCACCCCCCACCCCCCCCCAAAAAAAAAAAGTAAGAAGGATTATTTAAACAAAAATTAAGGACAACTCATATCTGAATTTTATATCTTAAGGCACAGAGCCAAATGCAGATGCATCTAGCCATGTTTTGGACCAAAGCCAAATTCTCTCCATCCCAGTTATTTAATTTTATAGTGAGAGAACAAAAGGGGATGTTGATATAATATCATTTGGTAACCAATGCTTGGGGGCTTGTTAAGGTGCAAGTGAGGACATTGACATGAAAGTAGAGCATAAAATTAAAAGTTTTCTTCAAACTAAAGGATGACGTGTGTCATGTAGCATTGTATTTTGTGATTATTTCCGGTAGCAGAAGGACAGCTCCGTGTAACGATTTACAATCAAAGACATTGTGTCAATCCAATTTCACTTCACAACCATCTTGAGAAAAATCAAATCTAGAAGTGATATTCAGTGACAATCCCAAATTTACTATGGCAATTGTGTTTCTATCTGCAGGCAAACAAACATCTACAAGGTTTTAATTCTTCTCTCATAGTTTTGATAAAATAAATCTGGCAAATCCCAGTGTCTGCGAATATTGACATGCTACTGTTAGGGTTTTGCTCCAAATTTCAATGCATTCACTTGACCCTTCATACCAGACACAGGGGAAGGGAAGCTGAGAGCACTGGATTGGGACAGAGCAGAAGAGGTGATTATCAGCAATGCCAGAGATCCATGCCCCTACTCTCTCCTTCAGTCACACTAACGTATTTCATGGTGTGGAGGATCACTGAGTGGGGAAGTAACAGCCGCAGAGGCAGTACCAGCCTCCACAGAATGGAATATTAGCAGGTACATTGAGGCTGATCCTCTTGTTGTTAATTTCCTTGCTGTCCTCTTCAGAATGTGAAACTCTCCCGGGAAGAGAGGCCAACTGAGGTGACAAAGAGCCTCTGTGCCCCCAGTCTGGACCTCCATCACAGTGACAGTTAGGGATGGCCGCTTTTGCAAGGGTGGAAAAGGCACCTTTCTTCTCAATTCCTACTGTAAAACTAGCAAAAAGCTCAGTTAAGTAAGTAATGATAATCCTAGAGATTTGTAGCTGGAGAAAGTTCGACTGGCTGGTTGGAGGGAGAATAAAGAGATTTTTTCATATATGGGATATTTACAGTGGCCAAAGAAACTGTCTGTAAGGGGAAATACAGAATCCCAACTTCCAAGCTCCAACTGGGGAAACCATGTGATAGCCAGAGGGTAAGGTAAGGACTGGCACTGGAGTGTGTGTGGAACCACTACCCAGGGCTGGCTCTGACTCCAAGTTAACACTCCGAAAGAGAAAGAGAAGGGTGAGGCCAGACCATCCATCACTGCCATGGCTGTCTGTGATGGCCCAAGAACACCTGTGACACATCCTCCCACACGGGCAGAGAGCGCAATAGGTCTTAGAGGGCCATTTTGAGTGCTCTCCAGGTTGTTCTTCAGCACTTCTCTAAGCCTAAATTCAGCTTGAGTACAGGCGGCTGCCTTAGAGTTGAAGTCAATGAAGTTGCACCCACCTACACCAGATCTGAATTGACTCTATGAATAGCTATGTACAGGGTAGGATATTCAAATTCTGTAGTTGCCAAAACCAGACATCTGTGTCAAAGCATTTGACAAGTGCACGGATATATGTCAGCAAATTGCCTGAGGTACTTTCTTAAAATCTACAGTAACTTTTTCTTCCTGAAATACGTAATCTGCACAATTATTAGAAAATGGCTACAAAGGCAAAATGATAATAAATATCTGCCTGAGAATTTAACTGTATGCTTGTATTCAAGAAGTGAGACTGCAACTTAAATTTTCTTACATTCAAAAGAAAAAAACCAAACAAATCCCACAATATTCAAATACTGTTCCTCCAAAACCATTGCTACCTGACAAGGTGCTAATGGGATGGGACAAAATATTTCTGTGATTACTAACTCAGCCAGTAACCATTTCAGGAAATTCAAGATCATCAGGATCGTCAGTTCCAGAGAGCAATCTCTGTGTGATGTAACATTAATGGGTCAAGTGCCCTCTACTGTTCCCTAGCTTAATAATAGAATTGCACACCAGATTGCTTGAGGAATCCATATGCCGACATTCTGACTCGGTTGTCTCAGCCCAGGCTGCACTGCTCATTACTGGTGTATCTGGATACCACATTCAAGCGAGAAAAAACAACCAGATTGAAAAAGAAAAAAATTCTGTTCTGTCTCCTTTTATCATCAAAGGAACTCAGAGCTTCTAAGGTGTGGAAAGAACCATGAGAAAATTCTGTGCAAGGAAATACCCAAGACTGAAAGACATCGCCTCTGTTTTTCAGGGAAGGAGTATAGTTTGGATTCATAAGAGACACAATACATAAGTTCTGTTTTGAAATGAAGGTGGCTTCATAAGTAACATCAACAAAGAATACCAAAGCAGCTTATCCAGGTCTTTGATCATTAGGATTTGTATTATAAAGATATATCTTTATTTTTCTTCTTGCAAAAACAACCCTGACCTCAGAATTGCTGCAAAACCACAGTTCTGCGCTCTTACAAACTCAGTGATTCAATATTCAGGGGAAAAAAAAAACAACACAAACCAAAGCAGTGACCAACAACATAAAAAAATAAATTTTTTTTTAATCAGATATTTTGAACCCAGGCTTCATAATTAAACAAATTATGTAAAAAATAGAAATGTGGTCACAGGGAATAAATAAGTACAGGAACATATCTTATTAAACAACTGAGATAAGGTAGTTGTCCAAAACCAAGCACAAAAGGCCGTTTTCCTAAGAATATGAACCCATCTGAAAACAACTAGTTAGTAAATCTTTAACAACCCTCAGAAGCAGAGCAAATTACTCAGGTGCACTGCAGTTGTGACATGGCTGTATCCATTCTACATAACAGATAGTAGTATCTCTTCACAGCAGAACAGTATTTGACATAAGTTTATATGAAGCTGCATTGCACAGATTAGCTATATTTTAGAATTTACTGTAGCTTAAGCTATGTTACTCTGATGACTGCAAGATTTAGTTCAGTAATTTTATGCAATTGGCAAAGAGGCAGAAACAGTATAATTTAACATTTATGAATTGCCAATTTCCTCATATAAATACCGTAAAGAATTCTGCAATTATCCAATTATCTAAAGATAGTAAATTGCAGTTTGGAATGCTGCTTATTTATTAAAGTAATGTACAAATGAACATAAGCACATTGACTTAAAGAGTCTAATCCAGTGACTCAACAAAATGTTACTCTGCCTAGCCCAGGTGGTTTTGTGATTGTGATACATTAGGGAATTTCAGTCTTTAGTGGACCTATAACTCATCCTTCCTCTTGAAAATGAACTATTGAGTTCTTTGATGGAGAAGTGCCCTGGAGGCCTTTCTGCAGTCAGAGGTAAAATATAAAAAAGTTTAGTACAACTAAATTCAGCAACCTAATATTCGTGATTCGACCTGTCAAAACTATTCTTATCAAATATGTTATGCTCACCTGAAGGTATTTAACTACTTTCCTTTTTCTTTCCTAAAGGAAAGAGCAACTCCTCTATCCCCATCCCATTGCCAGGGCTGCTCAGAAAGGACTTGATCAAGCAGCAAATCTAGAACACAAGGGCAGAGGAACAGGCAAAATTAGCCTTAATTCATTTGCAGGAAGGAACGTTTCCAAGTATGAAAGTAATTGTGCAAAGAGAAACCACTTGTTCCCTGAAATTTGACATTCAGTTCTTAAGTATGGGATCAAGCCCACAGCTTGGAAAGAATCAAAAAGCAGAAAAGTTCCAAAATTCTTTGCGCCTCAGACATACAGAAACATATGTACTAAAGAAATGCATAAAATAAGATGGAATGTATTTACTGTAATAAAAATGTATATAAAAATACATTTAAAATTTGCTTTTCATATGTTTGCAGTAATATTTTATCTACAAGGACAAGCTAAAAATTTCAGTGATATGCACTTACACATTTTCATCTATTGCTTAGTTACATAAAGGCTTTTTTTGGAGAACAATATTCAGGGGTCCCTATATCTCTTTTTTACATGATTCCAGAAAAAGAGCAGTAAAAACTTGACAATTTAGCGAAAATACTTCTGTTCAATCTTTTGTATTGTGTTCATCATTACAGTATAAGAGGACCTTCCATTAGAGCAGGAATTGATGTGTCACCCGTTTGTTCTCTCTTCTTCTCCTCAAGAGGACAATTGTGTGTGCTGTTTTCCTTTTGCTTCATTTTCTTTCACACATAGACTGCTGGGGAAAATTTGTGCTGGGGAAGCTAGGGTGAAAGACTTGTGTTAGTGTCAAAGATATTAAATTCTATGGTGCTACTTCATTTTTGTGCAAAAGCATTACAAGGTCATACAGAGAATAATGTCCTTTGCATAAAACCATCTTTTAGCCTTATACATGCAAAGCTGTCCTCTCATTGACCTAAATATTTACTGCACAGAGCATGTGCTGAGGGCTGAGTCATCAGTATTGTAAAAAATTCAGAGGATTGGTGAAAACTTGGTCACAGCCATCCACTAGAAGTCCTAAAGGTTTAAGCTGAACTGTCTTCCATTAGCAGACATTATGTAATGAAATTTTCAAACCAATAAATCACCCATAAAAGCCTGTTAACATTTTCCCAACAAAACTCTTCCAAGAGAAAACTGGTGTTCTGACTTTAAAAAAAAAAAAAATTAAAGTATCTGCTTTCTATGGAAATTTTGCCTGCTTGTTGAAAAAATAAAAACATGAAAAGTTTTTGAAACCCATTCTCTGAAAAGTTCTAGTTACAGACATAAACTTAGCTTCTTTCACACGTCTTGACAATGTTTAGATCTGTTGACAGTGTTGTTATCAAGAAATGCCAAGGGGACACGGACAGAAATCTGTTTCATGTAGCTCATTTAAGATAATACCTTCTCCTACTGTTTGCTATCCCAGCACAACCAGTATGTCCAGAAATAGATGGAAACAACTGTGTGCAAAGGGTGGCTGGTGATAAATCCATCAAAATTAAAATTCAAGGTTCAAAAACCTTGACAACAGAAAGGATCCAGATTTGAATTTGACAGCAAAATGAAAAGAGCAAAATTCTCATTATATACTCTTCCATGGTGTTCTGGGGGATTTAGTCCTAGAAAGACGCATCACAGCCAGGTGCAGGTTCCCATCGCTCTCCTAGAGGACTGACAGGGTCACTGTCACTTTCAGGGATCCATTTTGGTTAGGCTCATGATACTGCTACTGCAGTTTGAGGCCAAGAGAGTATCAGGTTTATATCAGCATAGAGACCAGAGCACTGGAACTAGCACCAGTACTGAAGACTGAAAATTGATTTTAGCCTTATCTATTCAGGGTCTAAAGAATCTCTAAATTTCTTCATTACATTCTCAAATTCAGATAAGTCCACCTCAAATTTAATCAGCAACTGCCTGCTGAATTTATTCTAATATAATACTGCCCCAAATATCTAATCTGTTTTTAAATTTTCCTATTAACTACTATCATAATAGTCTATTTTCAATTAAGGAGAGGGCAGGGGCAGGGGCGAGGAGAGGAGAGGAGGGCAGGGGCAGGGGCA
>VYXD01011394.1:1480-35760 GCA_013397195.1 Hylia prasina | reverse complement strand
AGGAGAGGAGAGGAGAAACCCCTCACAAAAAACTCATCACTGACAAAAAAAACCTCTTTCCTTCTTTCTAAGTCTTCCATGCTAGATGACCTTTCTGAAACTCATCTTCTTGAAATTTTAGTCAAACGCACCCTAAAACTCCAAAGCCCAGGTGCCTGGAGTGGAGGCAGAAATTCTTTTACCAGGGAGATGACCATAATGCAGGATTGAGGGTACTCAACACAAAACAAAAAGAGGCAAGGTCAGGCCTTGGAGTCTTAGCCCCTTCTTTTCAGCCTCCTGTCAGCTCTCATGCCAGCTCTTGTTCTATCAAGTGTGTCAATAATTGTGTCAGGTTGCATAGATTTGGGGTTAATTGAGTTCTCAGGCTCTCAAAAGTTTTCATCACTGCCACCATGCTGTTGGCTCTGCACAGATGAGGTTTGCACTTAAGGGAGCTCCAAAAGGGTCCAAACACAAGCTGTTCCTACAATCTCCCTTCTGGAGCAAACAGTTTCATTAGAAATAGAAGAACAAGAACTGAGCACTTTCAAAAAAACGGGTCAAGAACTGAGAATAGATTTGCTCTTCACCAAGTCACCTGGTGTGGAGAGTGTCTAGAATCCAGCATGACGTCTCTGTTGTCCATGTATGTTCCAAAGTTGTGTCTTGCTGGTGGTTTCCTGTATACAGGACCATCCTGTTTATTTACCCTGTGCCCAGTCAAAAAGGGCAGAAGTATGGTTAAGGACTAGCCAGCACAGAGAGATGTCAAGCAGAGATATTAAAAGTCAATACTGAAAAATGAAATCATGTAAAATTGTCCAAAAAAATTCTATAAATGTTGATAAGACATGCAGCTTCTCTAACACTGCTTCAGTCAACACTGTCCTAAGGCAGTGGGTACCACAGGAGAAAATGCAAGGCCTCCTGTGGTGAGGGTTTTACTTGTTACCTGTATATGTCTGTTGGTTGAGGGTTTTTGCCTCACATTTTGTTAATATGTACGTATGGAGATTCTGCAGGGAGAAAAATTATGTCCTTGTGGGACAAAGGCATACCCTCCACCGTTTTTGCAAGGCATCCGGAGGTGAAAAACCTGGAGCTGGGGTTGACATGCTGAAAACAAGTTTCTTCAATGTGGATTGCATTATCCCACACTTCAAAGGAGGATGGGACACACCATTTCCTGATAAAGACATTGTATGTTTTGGCTGTGGGCAGGACCAGTTCTTTAAAATCTTCTTTCTCATCAGCCAGGGAAGAGCATATTCATATATTTGATGTTTCAGTACAATCTATTTAAGCAATCCATGAAACTTCACATACGAATGACTTAAGTGCCAGGAATGCAAATAGTAAAGANTTTTTTTTTTTTTTTCCCCAATATATACTCCTGTCACCATGAATGCTGAAATATCTGGAGGTAAAAGTCTGGAGTATTTCACTATCATTGCCAACAAGGTATTAGTAAACTCCATTACGAGTCCTCTGGGGGAATGGTAAATGAACAAAATTGTGTGTTGGCCTTGGCTGTGTTTTCTGTTGTTAGATGAATGAATTAAATCTGTCTGAACTGAGTGACCACTTGGGCTATAAATTTGAAGGGATGATAAATGTAGTATAGCCTTTCCTTCTCTCTTCTTATAGTTTGTGATTAGCCCAGAGGCCTGCTGAGAGAAAGGAGGCAAAGGAAAAGATAAGGAAGAGAATAACCCTAGGTTTGCAGTGTCTTATGCCCTGATGTCTCTGACAAAACTGTATCATACACATCATCTCTGAGAAGTCTCCATATTCTTTGGTGGCAGGTAATCTTGCAATTATAATAGTGGGTTTTGTGGGAATAAGTAATAAAATATTCTTCAGTAAACTATTGAAATAATTTCCAAGCCTCAATATCCACTTATAAACATGCATACCTGTAAGACTGGCCTGACAAAGGCATCTTAGCTATGTTCTTTCACTGAATATCTCCATGAGAGAGCCCCTCTCTCTGCTCAGTCACTGACAGAGTCTATGTTCCTAAATGACTCAGTAAGTTAAGGTCCCTAGCTGCAATTTCTCATGCATTATCTTCTATTGCCTACTTTTCTCAAATGCAGTTGGTTCTATTGATGGCATGTTTGGAAAGACAAACTCCTGCAGCACCTTCTGAAGAGGAGTCTGCCCCATATGTCAATATGTGAAGACAGCTGCTAGGCTCCTCATCTCTCCAGGGAGATGAGTAACAGTGGTAGCTGAAGACTGCAAGATCTAGTATGCCTGAAACTGGTCTAGAATGCAGGAAGCCAAATCTGTCACTGTGTTTTGTGACTCACCTTAGGTAAATTTCTTTATCACTCATTATATTTTTTTCTCTACCAATAATTTTCTTCATTATCTCTTCAGGGTATAAACTCTTTGAGATAAGAGCTGCTAGTCTTCACATACAGAAAAACTGAAGACCTAAGTTGGCCATTACACAATTATATCATAAATACAGTGCTTCCATTCTTTTGTACATGCATGTAATTTTTAAACACTTTAGAAACAATCAGTTAAATCTGCTTTTCCAGTGTAGTAGATTGACAACAGGATACTCAAGTGAAAAGCTTTTAACTTCTGAAAATCAGTAGCAAACTACGGACTACAGCCTTGAAACCCTGGCTAATACCACCTGATCCAGTCCTTGTTCTCTCTCTAGAGAATCTACTAAGTTTGAGGTACATTATCACTTTCAATGATACACATACAAAGATCTTGATTAAAAAGTCCTCTAAACTTGTATGACAAAGGCACAAGTGTATTTTAGCTCAGAAGTATTATGGATCCAGAGTTGTCTTTACATGTCACAATTACATTTTCTTACCCATGCTTTTACCATGTGTTATAAGCATATGGCATGTTGGCAATGCATGACAAAAATGCACAAAGTACGGTGTTAAAAAAAATCCTACCAAGAAGTTGAGAAGCTGCCTATTACTCTATTTTCTGTTAAGTAAGTCAGGCATCTTCTAAAATACCAATTTTCTTGTAAACTGAAGAGTCCCTCTACATTTGCCAGAGGCTTTTATTTTCATGCTAAATAGAAACATGCAGCTCTGGAAGGGACTTGATAATCTGGTCTCTTGCTGACAATAGATACAGGTTAAATTGTCAGCTGGCTTATCCAAATAGAGAGTGTAGATCTGGTGTGGTAGGATGGGTTGACAAGGAGAAAGCAGTGGATTTTGTCTACCTTGATTTCAGCAAGGGTTTTTACACTGTCTCCCATCCTTAGAGGTAAGCTTGCAAAATGCAGGTCAAAGGAATGGACCTTGAGGTGGATCAAGAACTGGATGAATGGCACAGATCAGAGTGTCATGATTAGTGTAGCAGAATTCAGTTGGAGGCTTATAGTCAGTAGCATTTGCCAAGGACCAATATTGGATTCAGTCTTATTCAACTTGTTTATCAGTGACGTGGATGAAGGGATAGAATGCATCCTTAGCAAATTTCCTAATCATATTGTTAGCATTAAAACACATAATCACAAAATGATTACATGCAGGTGCTTTTATTGAAGAGCTCTGGGAATCAGGGGTACACACCCAAATCTGATTCCCACATTAGCTTTGAAATGGACGGTTTATGCCCTTTCCGTTACATAACTATATATTAATTATTAAACCCATATTGTTCTATTGTATACATTGATTCCACCCAACCATGAATTCACCAGACACTAAAACATCCTTTCTCATGATTCTTGGTGCTGATTACATTGTTTCTCATGATTCTTATTTTCAATTATCAGCAATCATTACATTTAACAATCATATCATTTATCATATGATGATTATGCAAGTACAGTTGTACATGATCTAGTAAAACAAAGCTGAATGTTCTGTTCCCAAGGCCTAGCTCTCTTCCCAGGTCCTCCCAGGTCCAACTTTTCTTTCTACTCTCTTCCCCCCAGAATATATTGTGTACAATTCCCATGACTTTAGAAACATTTTAACCCTATGCTATCAATATGAAACTAGGAGGAGTGGCTGATACACCTGAAGGCTGTGCTGCCATTCAGTGGGTTTTTGATAGGATTGGGTGGGGAGAAACATAATGAAGTTCAACAAAGACANTCAGGGGTACACACCCAAATCTGATTCCCACATTAGCTTTGAAATGGACGGTTTATGCCCTTTCCGTTACATAACTATATATTAATTATTAAACCCATATTGTTCTATTGTATACATTGATTCCACCCAACCATGAATTCACCAGACACTAAAACATCCTTTCTCATGATTCTTGGTGCTGATTACATTGTTTCTCATGATTCTTATTTTCAATTATCAGCAATCATTACATTTAACAATCATATCATTTATCATATGACGATTATGCAAGTACAGTTGTACATGATCTACTAAAACAAAGCTGAATGTTCTGTTCCCAAGGCCTAGCTCTCTTCCCAGGTCCTCCCAGGTCCAACTTTTCTTTCTACTCTCTTCCCCCCAGAATATATTGTGTACAATTCCCATGACTTTAGAAACATTTTAACCCTATGCTATCAATATGAAACTAGGAGGAGTGGCTGATACACCTGAAGGCTGTGCTGCCATTCAGTGGGTTTTTGATAGGATTGGGTGGGGAGAAACATAATGAAGTTCAACAAAGACAAAATGGAGGGTCCTGTACCTGGAGAGGAATAACCCCAAGGACCAGCACAGGTTGGAGGCCAATAGAGAGACCTGATAGAGAGTAACTCTGTGAAGAAGGACCTCAGGGTGGTGGTGAATGACAAGCTGATCATGAGCCAGCAGTGCCCTTGCAGCCAGGAGTGTGAATGGTATCCTGGTGTACATCAGGAAGCGTGTGGTCAAGGGAGGTCATCCTGCCCCTCTACTGGGCTCTGGTGAGGAGTATTGTTTTCAATTCTGGTCTCCACAATTCAAGGAAGAATTAACCCAAAATCTCTGCCTTTTCTCATGCTCTCTCACTGGAGGGGGTGGGAAAGAGGAGGAGCAGTGGGGAGTTTAATTCTGTATCGACTTAAACCATGACAGATTTTATTGGCAATCAATGTGGGGTATGAAGTGTTGAGATAAAAACAGATCTGATCAGAATGGGTTGGAAACACAGTGGTTGGAAATTTTGATCTAAGTATTTGTATATTAGCTGTGGAGCCCTCTGGTTACAATGTAGCTCAGGCTTTCATCTAACCCTGTATACCTTTCACTATTGGAATATGAACCCACTCTGGTGCTATTTTTCAGAGTGGAGAGAGGGATCAGGATTGGTTTGTTGATATGCTTCATTATATCAATTTATGGCGTAATAATATCAAGGGAAAACAGGGTCATTTGGGATGTGTATTCAGAGTGGCTCTCCTGCCCTGGACTTGACTTCTACCACTGGGAATTCATTAACAACCATACCCATGGGGAACATGATTTTCCCCAGCTTTTTACCCACTTTTCCTTTTTCAGGCCTGTTACNTGCAGCTCTGGAAGGGACTTGATAATCTGGTCTCTTGCTGACAATAGATACAGGTTAAATTGTCAGCTGGCTTATCCAAATAGAGAGTGTAGATCTGGTGTGGTAGGATGGGTTGACAAGGAGAAAGCAGTGGATTTTGTCTACCTTGATTTCAGCAAGGGTTTTTACACTGTCTCCCATCCTTAGAGGTAAGCTTGCAAAATGCAGGTCAAAGGAATGGACCTTGAGGTGGATCAAGAACTGGATGAATGGCACAGATCAGAGTGTCATGATTAGTGTAGCAGAATTCAGTTGGAGGCTTATAGTCAGTAGCATTTGCCAAGGACCAATATTGGATTCAGTCTTATTCAACTTGTTTATCAGTGACGTGGATGAAGGGATAGAATGCATCCTTAGCAAGTTTCCTAATCATATTGTTAGCATTAAAACACATAATCACAAAATGATTACATGCAGGTGCTTTTATTGAAGAGCTCTGGGAATCAGGGGTACACACCCAAATCTAATTCCCACATTAGCTTTGAAATGGACGTTTTATACCCTTTCCGTTACATAACTATATATTAATTATTAAACCCATATTGTTCTATTGTATACATTGATTCCACCCAACCATGAATTCACCAGACACTAAAACATCCTTTCTCATGATTCTTGGTGCTGATTACATTGTTTCTCATGATTCTTATTTTCAATTATCAGCAATCATTACATTTAACAATCATATCATTTATCATATGACGATTATGCAAGTACAGTTGTACATGATCTAGTAAAACAAAGCTGAATGTTCTGTTCCCAAGGCCTAGCTCTCTTCCCAGGTCCTCCCAGGTCCAACTTTTCTTTCTACTCTCTTCCCCCCAGAATATATTGTGTACAATTCCCATGACTTTAGAAACATTTTAACCCTATGCTATCAATATGAAACTAGGAGGAGTGGCTGATACACCTGAAGGCTGTGCTGCCATTCAGTGGGTTTTTGATAGGATTGGGTGGGGAGAAACATAATGAAGTTCAACAAAGACAAAATGGAGGGTCCTGTACCTGGACAGGAATAACCCCAAGGACCAGCACAGGTTGGAGGCTGACCTGATAGAGAGTAACTCTGTGAAGAAGGACCTCAGAGTGGTGGTGAATGACAAGCTGATCATGAGCCAGCAGTGCCCTTGCAGCCAGGAGTGTGAATGGTATCCTGGTGTACATCAGGAAGCGTGTGGTCAAGGGAGGTCATCCTGCCCCTCTACTGGGCTCTGGTGAGGAGTATTGTTTTCAATTCTGGTCTCCACAATTCAAGGAAGAATTAACCCAAAATCTCTGCCTTTTCTCATCCTCTCTCACTGGAGGGGGTGGGAAAGAGGAGGAGCAGTGGGGAGTTTAATTCTGTATCGACTTAAACCATGACAGATTTTATTGGCAATCAATGTGGGGTATGAAGTGTTGAGATAAAAACAGATCTGATCAGAATGGGTTGGAAACACAGTGGTTGGAAATTTTCATCTAAGTATTTGTATATTAGCTGTGGAGCCCTCTGGTTACAATGTAGCTCAGGCTTTCATCTAACCCTGTATACCTTTCACTATTGGAATATGAACCCACTCTGGTGCTATTTTTCAGAGTGGAGAGAGGGATCAGGATTGGTTTGTTGATATGCTTCATTATATCAATTTATGGCATAATAATATCAAGGGAAAACAGGGTCATTTGGGATGTGTATTCAGAGTGGCTCTCCTGCCCTGGACTTGACTTCTACCACTGGGAATTCATTAACAACCATACCCATGGGGAACATGATTTTCCCCAGCTTTTTACCCACTTTTCCTTTTTCAGGCCTGTTACAACAGCTTTGGAGAACTTTGAATTCCCTTTGGATGTTAAGGAAAGCATGTCGTTGTTACTAAGTCTGCCAGGTTTCCTCAGTGCAGTCCACTACATGGTAAGAATTAAATAAAATAGCCTTATAACATGATCTTTCAGAGATCTGCCCTGACGGTGGATAGTCATGACTGGCATGGAATGTGGGAGAAAAGGACCCAATTGTTGGAGAAATCTGCTCCAATGACTTGGGAGTTCATCCCTGAACAACTACAGGACCCTGATAAAGTGACAGAATACTTGCAATGAGAATGCTGTGGCAATTCCAGAGAGGAGCAATTTATTGCAATGTGCTGGGCCCAGACTATGATTTATTGGACATTCCCCTGTACTAGATAACACCTCAGGGGGAGGGGAATGAAAACACACCAACAGGCACTGTGGCCACTCAAACTGCAGCTGAACCAGATGAACAACTTGTGCCAGTAGTAGGTACCCCTCTAAAGAAATTCAAGACAAATTTAATTCACTTAGTGAGGGATGAAGAGGAATAGATGTTCACACCAGGAGGAAGAAGCAGGGCCAGAGAGAATCACCTGATTCCCTACCCCCAGGTGAGCTGCAAGATAAGCAAAAACATTTCAGCCACCAGTCAGGAGAGCCTCTTGTGACCTGCCTGTTCTGATGCTGGGATATCACAACATGCAATATGAAACTAGATGGTAGTGAAGCCAGGCAGTTGGGATCCCTGTTCCAGGGTGTAGGCATTGGCAAGGGGGTTGGAAAGAGGACAGAAACTCTCAGCCTCTGGAGGGAACATCTGTCAAGCAGGAGGGAACGGTATTCTCATATGGATAACCTAATAGTGCACTGAGACAAGTGGATGCCATGGAGAAAGGTATCGAGGACCTGAAAGAATTAGCTGTGCTGGAGGTAATCTACAGGGATTCAAGTAACAAACAGTCCCCTGTAGATCCAGATCAGGTCCAATGTACAAAACCCCTGTGGCAGAAGTTTCTGTGGAGCGTGACATCATTGTACACCAACCCTTTGGCATTGACGTCAATGAAAGAAGAAGAAACATTGCTTCAGGTGATTACCTGACTCTGACAATATGAAGTTCTTTTTTTCCTCCCTACCAACCTGTGCCTCAGCTGTGGAAAGACTGAACAGGACTGTGGACACACTTGAAAGACTCAAGTAACATAGAGAGAAAATGTCCCATGCCCCTGCCAGTATGGACCAGAGTGTCTGCCATTGGCAGCATGTACCCCTCTGCTGGAGAGAGGGGTACACACCATGAGGTAACCTGCAGTTTTATCTGCATGAACACAGAAACATGAGAAAGTGGGATGGAAAACTCACCTCTGCCCTAAAAACAGGGGTACATGAATTGAGAGTAAGAACAACCACCAAAGGATATTCTTCAAGGATAATCCAGTTTCCAGTGGGCAAGTCTTCAGACAGAATGGAAGGGCTGAATGATATTTCTGATCCTCTTGAAGGGATCTCTAGTTCATGTTTGTTAGAACTGCAATGACCACCGTGACCAGAACTAAAGGGCCCCTGTCTCCAGCCATGTGGAAGAAAGGGAGAATCAGATTTATTGGACTGTGTGGATCCAATGGCCTGGCACATCTGAGCCACATGAGTATAAGGCTTTAGTTTGCACTGGAACAGAATGTACCCTAATGCCATCAAGATCTATAGGGGCAGAATCTATCTCTATTCCTGGAGTGACAGAGGGATCCTAACAGCTGACAGTACTGGAATCTGAGGTGAACTTGATTGGGAAAGAATGGCAAAATCACCCCATTCCGATTTGCCTAGAGACCCCATGCACCCTTGCCACAGATTAACTCAGGAGAGGGTATTTCAAAGACTCAAAAGGGCATCATTGGACTTTTGGGATAGCTGCTGTGGAGACAGAGGAAATGAGACAACTGAATACCTTGCCTGGTCTCTCAAAGGACTCTTCTGCTGTGGGGCTGCTGAGGGGAGAAAAACAACAGATACTGATTGCTACCACAACAGTGCATCATCAACAATACTGCACCAACCGGGTTTCTGTGATCCTCATCTATGAGATGATTCATGAACTGGAGAGCCAGGGAGTGGTCAGCAACATTCACTCACCCTTTAATAGTCCCATATGGTCAGTGTTTAAGCCCAATGGAGAGTGGAGACTGACAGCAGACTATCATGGCCTGGACGAAGTCACACCATCACCGAGTGCTGCTATAAAGGACATGCTGGAACTTCAGTACAAACTGGAGTCCAAGGTCCCACTATTTGCCGTGTACTCATGCAGGCTGAATTGGAAAAGGTTGAGGCTCCAGAATAGTTGCAATACATTGATGACATCATTGTGTGCGGCAACACAGCAGAGGAAGTTTTTGAGAAAGGGGAGAAGATAATCCAAATCCTCCTGATGGCTAGTTCTGTCGTAAAGCAAAGTATGGTCAAGGCACCTGCCCAGGAAATTCAGTTTTTAGGAGTAAAATGGAAATATGGATGTTATCAAGATTCCCATGGATGTGGTCAATAAAAAAGAAGTTATGTCCCCACCAACCAGCAAGAAGGAAACATGCTTTCCTTGGCACTGTGGATTTTTGAAGGATGCATATTCCAGATTACAGTCAGATTGTAAACCCTTTTCATCAAATGACCCAGTAGAGGCATGATTTCAAGTAGGGTCCTAAACACAAGAAGCTTTTGAGCAATTTAAACAGGAGATTGCTCATGCAGCAGCCCTTGGGCCAGTTAGGACAGGACAAAATATGAAAAATGTCCTCTACACCACAGATGGGGAGAATAGTCTTTCCTGCAGTCTCTGGCAAAAGGTGCCCTGGGAGACTGGAGGAGGAGCCCTGGGGTTCTGGAGTCAGAAATGCAAAGTATCTGAGGCCTGTAAAAATCCAACTGGAAAAGAGATAGCGGCTGCTTATGAAGGGGTTCAAGCTGCCTCATAAGTGATTGCCACTGTAGCACAGTTCCTCCTGGCACCCAGACAGCCACTGCTGCCTTGGATGTTCAAAGGGCAAATCCCTTCCACACATCATGCCACTGATGCTACATAGACTAACTGGATCATGCTGATCACACAGCAAGCTTGAATAGGAAACCCCAATTGCCCAGGGATCTTGGAAGTCATCATAAACTGGCCAAAAGGTAAAAGTGTCAGACTATCATCAGAAGAGGAGGAGGAGAATGTATCATGTGCTGCGCAGACCCCACCACATAATCAACTACTAGAAAATGAAAAGCAATACCTTTTCTTTAATAATGGTTCCTGCTGTATTGTACGGATACACAGAAAATGAAAAGCTGCTGTATGGAGTTCTATGTGGTCAGTTGCAGAAGCTGTTGAAGGATAAGGTAGATCATATATAGGTTGCAGAGCTGAAAACTGTACAGCTGGCTTTAGATATCACTGAACGAGAGAAATGGCCAACATTCTACACTGACTCATGGATTGTAGGGGTGGAAGAGCCTTGGGTTTGTAGCGAGGTGGGTGGAATAAGAAGTGAAAAAATCCTGAGCTCCAACTCAGTCCCCAGGCTTCCTCCCTCTCTCATGTTGTACAGGTCTATCAGCCTCAGTTTCAGAGGAAATTTTATTTCTCTGAATAGAAAGTACATCAAAAATGCAGCTTGAGAACCAGCACAAAACCCCACAGAGCCTATTCATAGTCATGTTGAAGCCTGTCAACAATCCCAGCTGACAAAAGTTGGGGCTTTTTTCTGAGAAGTTAAATGCCTGCTTTAAAACTTCAGTGTAAAATGTTTTCATTGTTCATTTCATTGGTATTTCAATTTTAAAGTAACAACTTTTAAAAAAAGGTGTATTTTGAACAGCATTACAGACTCTCAAAACAAATATCATAGATTTTGTATAAAAATAAACATTTGGCCACTGTTTTTATTTCAGTTTAGTCACTGAAACTTCAAATTAATTCAAGCATGTAAAATTGCTAAAAAATAAAATATTTTAAAGGGTTTCACATCTTAAACTACATAATGTCTCAAGTGCAAATGATTAAAATAAATAAATTCTTATTTAGCAAAATAAGAATTCAAGTTAAAGCACTCAAAACAAGAAAATCTCCACCATGCCCCAATATGATGCTTTCAAGAATATTCTTGCTATTATTCAGATGAGGTTATTCGTTCAACAACAAAAAAAAATCATTTTTCTGTTTGTGACCACAGGACTGATTCCTTCCTCAGTTCTCCCTGGTGCTACTGATTAAATGTGCAGGAATGCAAAAGCAGATGTCTTGTGAGTGCCTTGAAATTGCCCATCTCCATGTAGCAGTGTAACAGTCAAGTGCAGTGAAAAACGGAACAAGCAACTCTGTCTTGACACGTGCTATTTCCTCAGAGTCACTGAAATCAGTGGAACTGTTGCAAATGTATTAACATTGGGTGGAAATATGGTTCTTGGCAGAATTACTTGTATTATATAGGGTCTATTTAAGACTTATAAAATCTGTTGATCATGGCACATCTATTCTAGCCTGTAATAGTAACTGCTACTGGAAAAAGTAAATATTAATAACATTGCTTAATTACAGTCTATGTTCTTCAAACACAGTCTAAACCTGAGATCTGAATTAGCTTTGTATAAAAGGTCTTAAATGACAGTTATTATGCTGCTAGGACCATTTGGTACTTTTGAACTGACACAGGTGCTAAAGTCTGTAAATGACCCAGTTTTAAACTATTTTAACGGGCAAACTAATTGATGTCTGTTGTGGTTTAGAGATGGTATTCTCCAATTTATTACCAGAAAAGGACTCCTTCTCCCTGAAAGAGACTTTCTTCCCATCTGCCCCCCTCTTCTGCCCCCTTCCCTCCCCTCACCCTCACCCTCACCCCCACCGGTATAAAATAACCTTCAAGTCCTAGCCATGCTCCCTCCTGGCCGCTGCAAAAATTAACCCTGTCATGGCTGAAACCAGGAAAATCGCATTATGTGAAAATCTTTGAAATTCTTCCAATACTTGCAAAGGAAGAACTCACAGTTTGGTGAGGACATGCTGCACTGTTCAAAGGTTAAATATATATATATATATATAAATCTCTTTTCTATAAGCTAAGCAATACCAAGTTGTAACTTTTGGGTAGTGTTTCTGTGGTATTAAGCATTGTCTGTTTTACAGATTTGAACAGGCCATAAATATCCTATCAAATGGAGAAATTTTCATTTAAATGTTTTCTTTTTCTTGTTATACTTTGATGAAAAAATTGTCCTCCATCAAGCAAGTCAGTGCAGCTTACATTCTTGAACATGTTCTTACTGTAATAACTTCACTGCTTTTACATAGATATATTTTCGGTATTTAAGTATAACTTCAGAACCACTCCAATGAAGAGGCACAGAAATGCCCTTCTCTCCTGCCAAAACACACTACAACTAGTTGATTAGAGCACCTGCTTGGTTAAAATAGGTTAGAATTCCATCAGACTGAGAAGGAATTATATTTGGTTGCTTCAGGTTGGGCTGCAGCTTGCTGCATAAATCCCAGCAGCAGCAGTATTTCAGAAGGAAATGGCCACAACAGCATTTCCTGAAAGGTCCAGTTCTATTGATATTCATGGGGAACACCCTTAATATACTTTCTGGCTGAAGCTACTGAAGGGACGGAAATAATGGAATATGGAGGTTTCTGGATCCTAATTTTGTTTAAGCAAGCTGGAAATCAATATTGCCTTGCTCAATGTGGTGCAGGTGTGAGCGTAGTTCTAGACACATGGGCATCTCAGGAGTGATGGAGAGGGAAAAAGAAGCTAATAGGCTTAGGAATACTATATCGCAACCCTGGATCGCTGTTTTTACTTTCCATATCCATCCTGGTTTAGGTCCTGCATTTCTTTTACTAGTGAACCCTTTAACCAGAAGTCAGGGAACATAATTTTACTATGATCTTATGTTCTGAGGAAAACAGCTTGCACAGTGTTGTTATGTTAAAATTAACACAGTGAGAGTTACATTTGGTACAAATGTACATTTGGTACAAAACATTCAGCCTGGTGTCTTACAAGTCAACTCAGTTATAGCACAGTTTGCATACCTAGTATTAGTTGTAAACATTGTAGGGACTCCATCCTTCATGGCTGAAGGGTTTGATTTAAAACAAGGTAACAAAAATGCTGGTAAATGGCCTAATTGCATTTAAAAACATTCATTACCATTTAAAAAAAAATCACGCTAAAATAATCATGGTAGTCTGAAATCAAGTGATTAGATTCTATTTGCAAATGATTAGGGTAAAAATGTAAATGGGTCTGAAATGCAATACTATGAACCAACTATGTTCTAGATGCCTCTTTTAATTCACTTTATTATAATCTAAGGAGAAAAAAAATTAAGGTACTGCTCTTGCACATTATTTCTGCTTACCAGACAATATCAGTAATTAAATGTATTTCTGCTGGTCTTGTGACCATATGCCTGCAATATGTAAAAAAAAAAATTTCTTCTGAATTTCTTTTGTTCCCAGTACTGACTGCCTGTCAGACTGAACCCTCCAGATTCCTGTGTGTTGGTATCCATGGGCTCTTTCTTGCCAAGCTGCCAGTCTGGAGCGTCACACCTTACTGCCTTTAAAGATTGCCCTGCAGAGATAGAGGAAAATGGCAATTTTTACATGATGCAGTCTGGCAGCCCAGGAGATTTGAAGTCAAAACTGATGCCAAGATTTACCCAGGAGAGCAAGCAGAGGCAAAAAAGAGAACCTGGGCCAAAGGAAAAAAAATAAAGCAAAGGAAGAGGGAAGTGAAAGGCAGGAAAGCATGGCAGAGTGGGAGCAGGTTTTTTATCAAGCATGGAACACAAGGCTAAATATTGGACACTACATGTTGTTGCATGCATTTATTGAGAGGGTCAGGGTCCTAAAGAAAGTCAAAAGGAAGAGGTCGGCTTTTTTTGCATGCCCCAAATTGTAGTAGATTGCAGAATGTAAATGAGACAATTATTACACCAATGCTCATCAAGCTGTGCTGGAAAGACTTCAATAGCCTGATGAATATGCATGCAAATTTGTTAATTAAGTTAATTATTCTGCTGAAAATTCATTTGTCTTCCAAGGACATTTTCCCAATGATTTTAACATGCTTGTGCCATTAGTCATGCTCCATGCTATTTAACATTACTTTTTGTCCACTTTTTCTTTTCCTCTCTTTCTTCTTGCTTTTCTGTTTTATTCAGTTTCTGTTGTTGCTTTTTCTGTTTTGATTGCTTTTCTTATTAAAGCTTTAAAACCAGATAATTGTTTCTCTTAATTGACCCCTGCAATGCTGCAAGATGCTAGCAGCTAACTTCATAAGGATCCCCTAAAACTAGATTTCATTCAAATACTTGCTTCATATATAAAAAAATCTCTAAAATGTCTCCTAGGAAAGAGGGGGTGCCAGGGGGATGGGAGCAGGGGGTGCAAACCTATCTGGCATCATTAAAGCTGGAGTCTGAATGAGTCCAAACAGGAATCAGGAGGGATAAATCTGTCCTTGCTTCAGGCTATTTCCTCAGCACAGCCTTGGTTTGGTACAAGGTGTTACCTTGCTCTAAAAGGTGCAATCTTGTCACACTTCCCTTCCCTCTGCCTGTTCAGCTATACATAGAAACATATGTGTTCAAAGAGGAACAAGAACTGAGATACTTTTCTGTCACCATGAGGGCCAAAACCTGTTACCATGGCAACAAAAGGGAATGGTGAGTTTAAAAATCATGTCTAAATGGCAAAATGAGATAATTTAAAGAAACAGAAGGATTTTTTTTCCTCCTGTGCAAGGGAACCACAGTATTATTACAACTTTACATGATTACATTCTCAAAAAATGGGATCACTTTCTATCCATTCTCAAATCCCCATCATTTTGAAATGTATCAGATTACACAATGACTATTTTGCATTTCTAATATGGGTTATTTCTCTTAAGTTCACTCATTTTTATTCTATTATTCTCTTGTTCTATTCCATTGCAGATGAAAACAAAATTGTTTTGGATTTTTTAGTAGATGGAAAAAGCCCCAGTATCGCAGTGGGATACTTACTCTCTTCCTACAGCAACAAGGACACCAGGAAAATGCTTAACAGAAAGGAATTAAAAGGAAGCAAAAATTTCAGATAATGGAGTTTAAGAAAATTAATTGGTGAGGATTCTCTTTTGTGCAGTCCTTATACATTACACAGTCTGAATGGCACTGTAGTGTCACATAGATCGTAAACCAATTAGGATGGTATTCTAAACCCTGTAATTTCTGTAATTCCATCTGCTTTAGATGGTTTAATTAGTGAAAGTCACAAAAGCCAAATATATTACAGTATTTTGAAATCAAGCCCAAAGGCAAGAAATAAAAGTTACAAACGCCTCTTTATGTGCAAGTGGGCATATTGCATGAGTATATGAAAAAGAGGAGGGTAAGGCTTTTTCTCTTAATTTTTTTTAATGGAAAATGGGTCAAAATATATTAGTAGTGTAATCCCAATCATAAAAAAAAAGACAGTGGCAAAATTGCCATGGAATCTAAAAGGATAAGAATTCAACCCAAAAGATGACAACCTTTAGTCCTGAGCTATTTTTCTAGCAGGGATAGAACTGCTTTCTTTATTACTTAGACCTCCATTTCACTCCGTCTCACACCAAGTACAAGCTCCTCACCGAGGACTCTGACCAAGGTTTTCATTTGCAGTGTGTGGTTGATGAACTCTACGATTTTTCTGACTTTAAGGTGCTGAAGTAAAGACTGGTCAATGGGTGTAGCCCTTTTATTCCAGGCATTCTGTCCTGAAGCAATTGCCCCAACCATTTTATATTCCTAAATTTTGCCCAATGCACTGATGAATACTTCAGTGAAAAAATATGCCTCAGCTGGGTGATTATATACAACATCCCTGTTCTTAGCTTTCTAAAATTTACCATGTCCAATGTATTTCCAAACGCTAACAGTAAACAGCATAACATGGAAAACCACTGTGCTGGTATCTTCTCTCCTGTCAACAGTCCCAGAAAAGTTCTTAAGAAGGATGATTTGCATGAGAGGGAGTTACACAACCCATAAAATCACTAACAAACTGGAAAGAATGTCTTCTTTTAAAAAAAGAGTTTTTCAGAACTTTAAAAATATCTACAAACAATTAAATAACCCACAATGCATAGTATTTATCTATTGATGGTATTTCTCCTGCAAAGCAACTGTGCATTATTATGGACCACTATTTGTGGTCCATAATAATGCACTGAAGCATACTGAAACAGGGTATATGCTATTCCACTGTCTGTCACCCTCTGACTGAGACACTGTAGGTGTCCAGGGCTGTCTTTGCTTGCTGTGAAATATTACAAGGTAAAACTGTTACTCATAAAAAGATGACTTGTCTTCCCCCTTAATGAGAACACAATATAGAATTCAGCTATTAATTCATGGTACCTCCTACAGTTCAAGCAAATCACTTCTGTTCTAGCTGTTGTGAGAAATGTCAAGTCAATGAAGAGATCTTACATAAAAACAATTATCAAACAGTGATGATGGAAAGGAAAAATTAAGGGGAGACAACAATTATATGGCACAGTTAAAAAGGAAGGGGGGTCTAATAAAATCCTTGTGTCTTTATAGGGCAACAGCTGTTCTCTGTAACTGTTAGGAAAGGTTTTACTTATAAAATCAGGCACATACTCTTGTATATTTGATTCTATAGCCATTCACAATGTGGTAGTTCTAGTTAAGAGGAGAAATGAAAACACTTTCCCTATCAAAAATTTACACTGTTGGCTTCAAATGAAATAATATCAGAAGCAGCCATAGAGATGAAGGACATCTTCTGCTCCTGAGATTACCTAGATGCTTGACTCTTTCTCTGTATAATGCAGGCAGCCAACTTGTTTTCTTTTCCATAGCTAAAAGGTTGCATCCAAATGTGTAACAATTGAGACATAGACCCGGACTGGCAGGGAATCTGAGTTATTTATTCAAAGAAACGAGCTGGTTTTATACACTTTCTCAAGGCACAGTATTTCCTGACGTGATAATTCTCACTACCTGACCTATCTCACATTGCCATGTCAGCAACACGGTTTCTTAGTGTCCTTCTGTGGGATGACCATGCACTGTTCACCTGTCAGTCAGCTTCCGGCAGGCTCCTCTCCCTAAGGGTCTGCCATGTGACACCTCCTCACCCCAAGGTGACAGCCTCTCTGTGCTGCCATGTGCTTCTGCAGGTGCATCCCACAGCCCGCAGCTCAAGTCCATCCCATCTCTTCCCAGATAAATCTTTGTGGCAGCCAGTAATCATCATTGTAGGTGTGAATATACACCTTTCCTCCCAGTTCACAACCCACTGGTAAAGAGTGGTCTGAAGTTATGCCCAAAGTTGCTGAGAAAACTGAGTCTCTGGCTAGTGACTCCATTACAGATTAAGTATAAATCTGTCATACCATGGACTACAGTTTTGGTAAACATCACTGAAGTCCGGAAGTACCAGTTTTTCAGGTAACCTCTTTGGGGCAAAATATTTGTGGTTGTATATTGTATTAAATGAGCAAATTTGGATGAACCATGCATCTTTGCTAGTAATTTTTTTTTAAAAAAAGCATTTTTGCTTAGCATCCAATAGCCTCCTTCCTTTATGCAGCTCTTGTTTATGTACCCTTGCTTTGTATTTCTTTCTTCTCCGGACTTTATCAGCACATTTGGGATTAATTTCCATTCTTTGCCGCTCTATGACTCCAGTGTAAGAACACCAAAAATCAAGACATATGGACAATGCTAAGCAATGTATGAACAGCAGAAAATCAAGGTAAATATTTATGCCACAAGAAAGCAGAAGTAAATTAAAGAAGATTAAAAAATCCAGAGCTAGGCACAAAAAGGAAAGAAATAAAGGTAGTTATTTTCTCAGAGGTTACAGCAGTACTACGCTAGTGTTCCATGAGGGTTAAAATTCCCTCCATAAGTATAGAAGTTCCACGAGGAAATTCTATTCCAGATTTCCCCATAGGCATACTAAGTCAGTCAGGAATTAGAGGTCAATGAGATGCCTGCTGTTCAGTGCTAGGAAGCCTCACTGTCATCTTCTGTGGAGAAATCATGGGATACTTTGTATGTCTCTGCTACCTGGAGGCTCAGCTGCCCATCATCTCTCACTGGCAAAGGGGAAGAGCATAGCTGACTTTTCCCAATGTGAAGAGAGGCAAAAAAGCACCTTGCTACCCACTGCAAGGAGCAGCTCCTGTGCTGCTGCCCTTCGTGTTGCTCTAAATCGAATCGTATCAACAAAAACCTCCCGATTCCTATTCTAGCAGCAGCATCATCCCTTGAGTCATGTTAGGGCCCACAGACTTATCATAGGGAGACTATCAGAAACTCCTCTCTCCCCTGCAAGTTATAGCCGCCCTCTTGCCAGGTCTGAGAGGTCTAGCCCACCTCACAGCACACATCCATTTCACAGAGCTGCAATAGCTCTTTGGGCTCTGGACCAGCTCCTGAAGGAGGTCTGTGTGCCCTGGGCATGGACTACAGAAGTAGTTTCACCATGAGATAGAGCTGACATTGAGCCCTGGTGTTTTTTTACAAGCCATCAGGGCAGCAAGAATGTTCCCATTTGTTTCTTGCGGGATTTAATCTTGAATGGAGAGTGGTTTACTACACTGACTGAATGTCAATGACATTGCCAACAATACTTTTGGAATGTACTATTATTCCAATGGCAATTTTACACAAAAGTTACGCCAGTGCATCTCATTACTTCCTTGTCCTGCTGCTTTCAAAAAAGCACCACTCAAGCTGCAATCAACTTTTACAGACTTTGAGCTGCACTGCAATGTTCCTCCTTCCAATCATCCTCAGAGAAGTACTTAATGCATCCTGAGGGACTGTTTTCCTCAGGGTATTTTCCCTCAAAGACTGAGGCAACCCTTGTGCTCCTGCCTCCTCTGCTGCACTTTCTGTTGATGTCTCCACTGTTAATTGTGGCTGTGAGATGGAGGCAGCAACAGTGGTCATAAAACCTTAAAAACACTGATACATTTGAGCCTTCAATTGCAATATAAACTTGTAAGGGGAGTTGACTCAGCACATGGTTGCACCAATTCACTTTCTCAATTAAAAATCCAACTCAACCTCTTTTAAAACAAAAAAGGTGTGGGAAAAGGCAATAGTCTTACCAGTGAATAGATCTTGGCACATCTGGGGTCTTCTGAGACTGGTGGAGCTACAGAACTATATCTAATCCTGTCACAGTTTAAATTTAATATCATAGCCCACTCTCATAGTGCTCATTAGAGCATTCATTGTGATTTTCCCTCTCCAGGAAAGACTGTATGAAACTCACAAACTGCACAAGCACTCGTTGGGATCATAGTTGGAAATGCCCAAGCAGTCCAGAGGATGACAGGCTGTTCTGACAGATCTTCCAAAAGAGGGGAAGAACCTGGGTAGGGAGACACAGGTTGTCAACCCCACAGCCACAACTGGGCAGGAGCTTTCACCATGTCCAATGGTTGCTTCTATTTTCATCTGCTTCCCTATGAAGGCCAACTCCATCTTGTTCTGACAGCACAGCTGTGTTGGTCAGAGGTGTGATGAGATATGTACTCTGACAGCCTAAGCTGCCACCACACTCTGGCATACTATTTTTCTCCAGCTATCATTAATACTCACAGTGAATAAACCTCTTAATGCAGATTGTCTCAAGTCCCCATTTGTCTTCTGATCTTTTATGTGAAGAAACAAAATATGTGTCTGCATTGCAGTCGAAACAAAGTCAGTGAGTTCTGCCCATCCTCATCCAATCTAATTTTGAACCAGCAGATGTGTGAATGCAGAGCCACACTACAGATCACGAGACAGATCAGCTCCTGCTGAGCCTCACCAGTTAGCATGAATAAGGCCAGCCTGGGTATGCCACACACACTCAAATGTGTCAAAGGCTCACCATCACCATAAAAATCCCTAAAGTCTTCAGCTGAAGATGCTACTATGAATTACTTGCCAATGAAGAGATATTTGTGATTTCTCTCAAAATCCAAGTAATTTTGAATCATGAAATCGTGTCAGCAATTTCAGCCTCTGGTTTATGAAAAGAAAATCAAAAAGTAAACCTGTATCCAGGAAAAAAGTCAACAAGTGAGACCTTCCTTCTCAAAAAAATGATGAAACGACAAGTGGCTCTAGACATTTTTTGAGGGCTGGACAAATGAGCTGTTGCCCAGCATGTTTTGATTTATTCTTCACTTCTTAGAAGATTTAATTTGCTCATCTTTGCAGCAAATGCTAGTGAAATTTCTGGCATGCTTTGCGCTCACAATAGACTAATGTATGCTGATCCATACACTCAAAATTCTAGGAAATACATGTTTCTGGGAGTCCAAAACCCAGCCACATCAACAATTTGCACAGCAGGGCTTTTCAGCAACAAGAGGATTTAAGGGTCTGCTGAGCAAACATCAAGTTCTTATCCCACAACTCCTAATTTTGATATTATTCTATTACCCAATCCGATAGGACAGACACACAGTATATTTGATTTCTGTGATAAAGAAATGACACATACTTGGATGGAAGGCATCGTGCCCTGCTCACAAAGAGCCATGAGTACACCCAAAAAAAGTGCTGGCAGGAGACAATTTGTGAAGGTAAAGAAAAAAACAGGAAAAAGAAAAATTGAAAAAAAAGAGAAAACCAACAAACCAATTCATACTTGCACTCCACTGGTTGCTAAAAATTATAATGGGAAGGGTTGTTAGAACATTTCCAAATTAGGACATTGCTAGACTTACTTAGAGGGTATAGTTAACCACAAGGGGATTACTGTAAACTGAATTTAAACATTCCTGTACACATGTTGATCTAAATCTTCTTGCCCAGAATAGGCTAGGGTTACCTTTCAGAGGATTTTATGACTTTGCTTTTAATGGGAAAAAAAGTAAAAAGACATGCTGAAGATATATATAATTAATATGAACAGAGAGTGTAATGACAGTTAGAAACCAACTCAGTGGCAGGGATTTTTTGTCTCTGTATTTTGTATTGTTTCATGTGAACTATCCCTTCTGAGCTTTTTTGAAATGACTCAGAGAAATAAGAATTTCCTTGCAGAAGTAAATAGGGCTCCTTTTTCAGTTTTTCCTTTCCCACTTCCTCTCTTCTTTCCCTCCTGCTCTCTCCTGCCATCACCCATCCCCTCTGTACAATTTCAACTATATTTACTGATAATGAGCAAAAGTTTTAACAATGTAGTGAAGGTAATTAACACTCTGTTAAAAGAAGATCTTCAACCTCAAGCTTGCAAATGTTGCTGGGAGCACTGGTGGCTAAAGAGAGAGGTTTTCAACTGAAGATGAGCAAGTATCTAATGTCTACATTTGTTATGAAGAAAGACTAAATATCTTTAAAATTGTAACAAAGGTACACCGACATGGCAAAAGGAAAATCAAATGTCCTTGGGAAGTAAAAGGTTAAAAAGGTTGCTGAGGATCCTATTTGCATTTTTTGGATGGCAAATTAGGTCACAAGGGTTAATATGTTAAAGAATGGTCTGTCTATTACTATTTTGGCTGTCAGAGCCTATCTCAATCAAGCATAACTACAGACTAAGAGATCGTCTTTGACCAAAATCTGAGTCCTTGTTTAGTCTCATTCAAAATGAAAAGAATAATAGCTAATATTTTTAAATATTTTGCAGCCTATGTGCCATTGCAGTAAAGTCATGCTGTGGAGACAGTGATGTCAACACTACCATACTTTACTGTGGTAGAAAGCATCAAACTGATAGTTTAAATTTGTGAAAATTTCCCTGTTTCTTTCATAAGAAAGACTTTGTTTTCCTCAGCACCAGTCCAGCACCAGCTTGTTTCAGGACCTTTCTCAGTCTGAGCAACATTGGCCGAAGACTTGTGTCTCTGCAACACTGAACTGGAACAAAAACAGTATTCCTATGGGCATATTCCCCCATTATAATGACTAATTTCTCAGCAGTCTAAGTTACTTTAGTGGACATACCACTTTACACCAAGCTTTTGCATCAGCTGTGCCCTCTAACTATGAATGCAAAAAGATAAATCACAATTGCATCATAAGAAAGGAAACAGTGATTTAAAGACGTGTATGTTCTTTAATAAATGCAGCATGCAATCTGCTATGTTTTTCCCATGTGTTGAAAAAAAATCAGATGGAAAACATGATGTACTGACCAGAGATTTCACTTCATCACTCCCTATACTCCCCCAGTAGAAGAAAGATTTAACTCTATGAATGACTCTGTCAAAGAAGTAAACTGATAGAAGAACTAGGTATTCTTCTTCTAACACAGTACAAGATTGAATAAAGCTGAGCAAGTACTTCACAGGTCTTAATTTATTTGGAAAGTTTAGATGTCTTCTGACTTCTGACAGACTTTTTTATTTCTGTAGTTCTTAAAGTATTAGGGAAAAGTGACACACAGGGGGTTAGCCTCCCCTTTTTTTATTAATGCTGTATTTTTAAAATATTTTATACTTTTTATACCCACTTTTGTAATTTTTCTCTCTTGTCAGTTACTGAAAAACCAGAGGAATTTTGCTACCATTTTTATTCCCAACCCAACCTGGGCAATTTTAAACTGCTATCAGATATTTCAGTTTGGACAGATTCAGCTAGAACACAAGCTTCTTGCTTCATGTCACCCTAGCACAGTGGTTCTCAGAAGTAGGATGACAGTAAATTATTGCATTTAAAGGTTTCATTTTCCCTTTTAATAATCACTACAAATTCACAGTTTCAATAAATATGCCTATTAGTAAACTCTTGTGTGTGAAATCCAAGTATGAGTATGTAAATACTCAGTAAAATAATTTTGATGTCTACTCATCTCTCCCTATAACACTACATATGGACCAACAAAGGTACAGTTGAGGAGTCATTTTCTCTGGCCTATCAGTCTTACTGCTTGTTTTTCTAGGTGCTAGCTCCAGGCTAGGAGGATGGTATGCTTGCTGCAATTTCCTCACACACTTCTACAAACCTTCATTTCCTTTGCACCTTTCTATGTATGCTTCTGTAGAGCAGACTGTAGGACTCCCATCCACAAACTCAATGCTCTTTTGCAGCAACATGTTTTACAGAACAGCCACAGTATTGTGGTTTTGTAGTTTCCCCCCCCCACAACTATATAGACTGTCAATCACAGCACAAGAGAAGACATTAGGAGAAATGCTGATGCGCCTGAAACTTTTTATGATATTTACTCCAGCTATGCCAGATATAAACCATTTTCTCATCTAAAAATTTCCTTTCCTCTTCTTTAGTTTGCCTGTAATTTTATGGAAGGGATAGTATAACTGATAATTGAGCTTTTAGGCTGAATCTCTAGATCTCTGATGTGATGAGACCTCCAAAGGTATTTGAAAGGAAACTATCACCTACCAGTGAGCTTCCATATTATAGGGTATTATCTGCATACTTAAGAGCTTCAGCTGGTCACTCAACAGACCACAATAAACTCCATTTTCATAATATATCCCTATTTTTAGACATGTATACACAGATGTGCATGTGACTTTTGTTTCACCTTCCTCCATTGAAGCAACAGACTCTTCTTAGGCCTTTGAGAATCCTACATAGTAATACCTGTTAAAAAGACCAAACACCCAAATCTTTGATTTTCCCTTATTTTCATGGCTGTTAGTATTCTATAACTCATTTTAAATTTGTAACAGTATCTCAGGAGTGTTTGGTGATATGGATAATGCATAGAGCTGTCTATTGATCCTCCACCCTTTAAATACCTAACTATTGTGGCTAAAACAGCCAAAGAACAGCAGTGCCCAAACACTTCTGTTACTGCTCTGCATTAGAAACAGATCTAATTAGAAAATGCTGAACAAGACTTGAAGTCTAATGATGTAAATCTTTGGGGGAAAAGCCTAGATCTGCAGATTTCACTGAGGTCCATTTAAAGCCTGTCTTAGGTTAAAAATGTAAACTGTGCCCAAAGTATGTATTCTATCACCATCTGAGGTGTTGGAACCAGGTGGGGCAGTGTTTCCCTTATCTTCTGCTAATGGCCCATCAATGCCTTGCCCTATGACTCATAGATAACTCCCTCCGGAAGCCGTTTCTGTTCAATGGGCCATCAAGAACCCATTAGAATGATATCAGCCCATTGTGAGATGCTCCACCCAGGGGGAGGAGCCAAGCATTCCCACCTGCATATAATCCTGGGTTTAGGACAGCAGAGTCAGCTTTTTTCCCCCACTGGATTCATGGAGGACAAGAGCTACCAGACCTTTCTACAAGATCACTGCTTCGACAAGACCATTTCATCTGGACTGCTACTAACACCCTAACTAACAGGGTGTCAGGTTGTATTCTGACTTTGTCAGTGGTATTTTATACTATTGAATTTATTTTATTTTACTTTATTTTACTTCTTTTCTTTTCCTCTTATTAAATTGTACTTCTGACTTTGCGTCTCTCACTGGTTTTGCTTTCAAACCAGTACAAGCCATTGCATGGCAGCTTGGTACGCCCTGGCTGAAAACTGTGTTCTGCTATACACTCTCTCCTGGACTTGACATCATTCTCCAGAAGAGATGTATTCCTGTACCACACAACCTGTGGCACTAATATATCAAAATGTAACATATGGATTTGCTTTGATAGATCTGAGGGCTCCACTTAGACAGAAATTGACTATTGATCCAGCATCATACCCAAAGTCCATTGTGGAGGCAAGGGCAAGCCAGCCAACAGCCCTACCAGCCACTCGCACAGGTACTCTCAAGTGTCACTGAGCTATGATCCAGCCAGTTATGGACTGGAAATTTCTGACAAACCCATATCAACTCACTCCAGACACAGAAAGTCCACAGCAGTGTAAAACTTGGTCAGAAAATCAGATTTCATGCAACATTATCCTTCCCTTTCCCTCTCTCCCCAACTTACAACTGTTAAACAGCACACCAAGACACACTGGGGCTGGAGCCTGGGCAATCATGATTCACAGCCCAGCCCAAGCGTACTCTCCTGTCCCTTTCCTCCACCATCCCTGGCTGCAGCTGGCACAGCAAATGGCCTCTCTCTCATTGCAGCAGTTGGCTTCTCTTGTTTCTCCTGGGCATCAGTAGGCCTCCGCCACTCTGTTTTATCCCTGGAACAGTGAGCACCCCAGCAAGATGCTGCACTGTTTGTCTCTGTGGTCTCCAGAGACAACAGCAACTGAATTTTTTCTTAAGAAATGACAGGTGTCTGCTCTTTGGCAAGCAAAGTTTACGTCTAGCACAGCAGACATACTGAGAAGAAAACAATCCTCACCTGGATTGTCCCTCCAGCATAAAAAGTAGTTTCACCTGGTAGGTTCTCTCTGTTCTGGCAGTTTGGTGTTCTCATGCTGGATGGGGTGGGGGGCAGGGGTGTGTACAATATTAAAGGGAGGCAATGCCAAGCCTGTGTAAGCACTATGGGCAGGACCAGTCCCTCCAGGTGCTCCTTCCCCTTATCTTTGGGCTCTTCACTGCCGTTTGCCCTCTGTGAGGAGTCAAGGCAGGCCAGACTGCATGGCTCTTTCCCTTTGCCTGTTTTTCTTTCCTATATGCTGTCTACCCTTCCTGATGATTTTTTTTCTCCTACTCCCTTCCCCCCAACAGTAATATGCCTGTTTTAAACAGATCTACCTCTTCCCTCTCTGCTACTTACTGCACTAGCTGCCAAAAACACCTATATTCTCAGTCTCTGAGATTATTCCCTGCTCCTGGTTCTTGCAGATCGCAACCTGTGGAACAGATAGCTCCTGAGGACTGCCCTAGTGCTCTCATCAGGAGCACCTTTCTTGTATCCATAATTGCAGCAGAAACCCCTAAGATCCCAAATAAGACAAAAGGAAGCACAGTTTGGGGCACAGGAGTCAGTGCTGCTGGTCTTTCTGATGGGAGTTGAGGACTGATGAAACCATCCTATTTCATGGGAGTTTGTCCCCTTCATTGTCCTACTCCTTCTGGAGTGCTGCAAGCCTGCCAGGAAGTAGGCTGACCTAGAGAGAGAAACAGATACATTTTTGGTTATGAGAAGGAGCAAGAAATGGGAGGGTTTCTCACTGGTAAGAAATATCCTTTACAGAACAGCATCAAATTTGGCAGCTCTGAGAAATCTCTCTGGATCTTCTAACCCCATCATATGTCACAGCTAAATGATAAAGCATGTTGTTATCTCATTAAACAGCAGTGAGAAAATCCAGAAAGTAGGACATTGCTTTCTCCTGAGTGGTGCTGCCTCTCAGCTGAAGGCCAGGTGGGCTGCAGGAGAACTTTTGCCATTGATATTAAAAAATTATATGGTCTCACCCTCAATCTTAACCATTATGAATAAAAACAATTGCAAAGTAAAGTAGGTGATCAATCAACACTACAGGGAAGAGCAGGGGTCTCTTATGTGAGCGAACACCCATCTCACAAATAGAAAAACTTTCCACACTGAAGGAAAGACTGAATGGTTGAGGCTGAGTACATTTTCAGATCATTTCCAGAAATTTCATATTTCAATAGGATTATGATTATCTTTTGTATGGTCACAACTGTGAAGCATTTAAGCAGCCACAACTAAAGAAGGTATTTTTAAACTGAAATCAAAAAAGAAAATAAAAAAACAAAAAATGTTCTGTTTAGAACTTTGATTCTTTGATAGTTCACGTTAGCAAACTACATACATGTGTCCATGCATACTTTGTATTTATTAATACATTTTTTGCTTTTCTAGAAGTTGCCCTTCTGTGGCCTCATGTAACAGAAGAGTCTCATGGCTCTGCTTTGGATGGACACTGAAGTGCTTTCAGAAATGAAATACTTCCACTGCAGCCAACTGAGACTATTAAATTCCCTGTGCTAGAGCTGCCTATAAAGCCTTTACCAGAGGAAGCCCTATTCCATTTGTCTCCACTAACCTCCAAAATTCATCTTTTTCCCTTCTTGCAAGAAATAGAATCTAGTCAGAACCAAGATTACCACTCCTCCACACTCCAGTCCAACTAACTTCTTCCACCTCATTAATGTTATGCATATATCCTTCCCACCCCAAAATATGCAGCTCATTTTAGGAACCTATGTAAGGTCAATTTCTGTATTTATGTTTTTATTTATTGAGTTATGACAGTTTCTTCCATTTTTCTATATAACTATGTAATATTTCACAATATGTCTTCTTTACACCACTGTGGTATGTTATCTTAATTATTTGGTCAGATAGCAGTTATTTCAGTAACAGAAAGCCTGCAATTTTCTGTAATTTCTGCACTATCTAAATAGGATTATACAACCTGTGTTAATTGATCATTCCCACACAATGTTTACTAATGTAGCTATGTTGAATCTTGAGTAAATGAGGAAAAGAAAAAGTAGAGAGTTTAAATGGCTTGCCACAGGGCTTACCAAGAGTCAGTAGTGAAGCTAGACACACACCAAAAAAATGCACTAGATCCTTTCTGGATTTGTGATTTCTCCTCCATGAGCTAGGCCAGTCCAAAAAACATGAGCACAGGATTATCACCAGAATTTATAGTATTGCATAGCTCATGCTATTTTAAAAGTAATTCCAGATAATGAAAAATATAGCACCAAGTTTTTGCAAATGTGGCAAGTTCCCGAGAGAAGGCTGGAGCTGCTAATGCCACAATGGGTCATCAAAAGGATAAGCATACATCTCTGTCCTTGCTAATAAGTCATAGAGCAGAATCCAGGCTGACATGTTTAACTACTTTTAATCTCTTTCCTAATAGGAAAAATCTATTATTCATGGAAATTTACATATTTTACATTGTGATGCAAAGCTGGGCTTCTGCTCTATTTAATTACAGTGCTTGTTATATAGGAGGGACCACAGTGCAAGCAGCTCAACCAATACGCTTATTTCTAGCCATGGGTATTTTTCCAGGTTTAACTTTTCTGTGTAGAAAGTTTTGGCCAATGATTCTTTCAATTCTTCTGGCTATATATACTTGATTTACTGCAGAACTTAGGCAAATTTCTGTAGGCATAATATGATAACAATATTTTGAAGAATCAGAAGGAAAAAATGTAGTTTTTTCACACAGTTTAGTATGTATCTATTTTTCTAGGTTTGAGACAAAGCTTATGTTTCAAAGGTGTTTTGAAATTTTTAGCAGACCCCAAAAACACTGAACAGACTTATTTAAAGTGAGATACTGTGGTATCTCTCACCATACCCAACTAAAACTCTGGCCTGTGGTTCATTAGAATGCTACCAACAGCATAGCTCCAACTAATCTTTGGTTGTTCTAAAAGGCAAAGTAAAAGTGAAAGTAAAGTGTGAAGAAGTCATTATACAATATCCTTGCAAAAACAGCATGATGCTTTTGAACCAGTTTGCGTAACACTGAGCCTCAGAACTACTGGCAATCTACACTGAAACTGGAGAATCAACTCAGAAATATCTCAAATCATATGCAAAAAAAAAAAAATAGGAGATACTGGTAAATCACGCCAGAAAGCAAAATCAGATGCAGCCTAAATTACACAGCACAGTAAAATCCACTTCTATAAAGAATTAACACCAAAGAATCCAGAAGTCAAGTTCATCTGCTGAAAGGGAATTTTCTCCTGAATCTAAAATAATTACCATGATGTGCCATAGTTGTCCTTCTATTTTTTTTTTCTCAGTGCAAAGGAAGATAACGAAAGGAAAAAAAAAAAAAAAAAAAAAAAAAAAAAAAAAAAAAAGGAAGAAAAACCCCACCGAAGACAGTGTCATCTGAAAAACAGCTGAATACCGGCTGGTTTCTGGTGGTAAGCCTTAAATGTCATAAAGAGAAAAGGAACGGGAGATAGACTAAAGGAAAGGAAGTGGGAACAGCCCTCATGAGCTTTCCGCTCCGGCTGCTGATCCCCTGCCAGCCTCGCCTGCAGGACCCCACCGCTGCAGCCCCCGGGCACCCCCGACAAGCCGGGTGTTCGCTAGAGCTTGCTGAAATCCCTGGGTCGCAGTGACCTCTAGGGGTGAGTTCTACACCTGCAGGATTCCCCCGGTTCTGAAGGAAAAGTTTTTCTTCTGCACAAAAAGTGTTAAGAGGATTTATATTGAGGATTATCAAAAAATTCCTCCATAAGTACCTCGACAGTGTATCCAGATATTTGAAACAATGATAAATATTTTCAAATATGAACATGACACGAAAGGTTTTTTACAGAAAACAGGTTAATGTAATGATCTGAGAATACAATCTCAGAGTGGAAGAAAATAGAAAGTAAAGTCAGTCCCTCTGTCTGTTGAATACAGTGGCAAAATTCACAGCCACCTTAGTGAGTGACGGATGGAATGGACTTTCATTCATTTTTTACTGTCCAAACAAAATACAGACATAGTCCTGCAAAAAGAATAATGCTCTAAAAACACCCCAACAATCCTTCACACCTAAAAGCAGGTAATTTGTGAATGTTGTTCTGTGACCCAATCCTGACTAAAAACATTGAGAATCCAATTACCATTTATTTAGGGACTCCTTTTTCTTGCCAGATCAGCTCAAAAAGTCTGTAAGGCAGAGAAACATTCTGCCAGGTTATGTTTGAGTACCTTGCATGAGGAATTAAAAGCTTAATTCCTGTTATTTGTAAAAGTTGTGTAATCAATTTGTATCATGCATTAAAAACTCCAGGGAACTGGAATAGGTTAAATTAATAATTGTACTACTCTTCAATGAAACTATAGTTGAATTCTAAGGGAAATGACAGGGCTATAAACTGGAAGTTGTAATTTACAAATCCCCCTTCCAGTCCTAAGACAGCTGTTAAAGAAACCTTCCTGTCTGACCATCCAGAACCGTCTCTGGCAGTCACACTTCTACCACCCCAGAATTTCACCCCAGCTGGTGCCAAACACTCTTTGACTCCAGTAATTCAATGGGTGCCTCGCTAGACTCCCTAAACACACCACTCTCATGAAGGCAGACCAGTTTTCCTTACAGGATCAGCCACGTGTCCCATAATAGTCTCTGTCTGATTTCTCTAAGTACTTTAATCATGGCAGAGTCACACAAAACTAGCTTGAGATCAAGCTGGATGCTGCCAAGGAGGGGCCTTGAATCAAGCAATCCATGGGCTTCTGTATCCACAGTCCATGCACACTGGGGGTCTGGGGTCTTCCTGCTGAGCCTTTGGCTCTGGTCGCATCTCTGAGTGGCCGGTTACCTGGTTGGTGCCACAGGTCCCCATGCCCCTTTTTGTGCAAAGGGTCAGTGCCAGATCACTGTTCTTGCTGGAAACTCCAGCCATTTCCCCACACACAAGGCACAACCTGCAACTTGCCCTGCATTGCAACAGCAAACTGAGCTACCCACACTAGGTGTATTCCTCAACACCAACTGCCACTAATGTCCAAGCTCAGACTTTCTGGCTATTTAGAGGCTTTTTCCCCCAGAGGTGGCCTTGCCTGTACTGATATTTCAGAGGTAAGCAAGCATATGGAAAGGGGTTACACAGAGGGGTTATACAGAGAAACAGTTTCATGGTCTTTTTACTGAACACAGAGGGTTTCCTCATGTTAGCAGAGGCGCAACATAGCTACATGTCTACATACCCTGGCCAAACCTGAGGGTTGCCCATGGTGTCTGAAGACACAGTTTGTAAAGATTTATGAAGTGTGGAAGAAAATAGAAAGTAAAGTCAGTCCCTCTGTCTGTTGAATACAGTGGCAAAATTCACATGTAACCATGTTTGGATACCATGTTTGAGATGAGAGGAGGAGGTGACACATAGCCGTCATAAGAAGAAGACAAAAAGTGTAATGATCTGTCTAGATGGCTGCTGAGGAATGGTCTTCCACGTCCTTTCACCATGGCTAATCCTTGTACATTCAAAGGTATTTAGACAACAGATCTGGTTATTTCTCCAGTGTAATTTTTTTGTCATTAAAATTTAAAAAAACATGAACTTCTTTGCAAAGGAAAAAAAATCACGAGTATTAGAGCAGCTAGTTGGAATTTAGTGGACACAAGACCACCGACCACCAGGAAATACTGCCTGGTATAAAATGAAAAATAAAATATATTTTTAAAGGCCCAATGCTTCTTTAAGCAAGGGACAATCAGAGCAAAACAGCTTTGCAAATCAATCATTGACAAACCAGAACATATTGACAACTCAGCCTGCATTCACTCAGGATGGGGGAAAAGTCTCCTGATGCCAGCATAGCTTGGGGCTTTCTGAGACATCTGGTCATTTCATTACAAGGTGAAGACTGCAGATAGAACAGAACATATATGAAAATTAATTTAAAAGAAGGAGAAAATCGTCTTGTGAGTGTTGTTGGGACGATTACAGGTAACTGCAGTGTTTTGACTAAGCAACAAGCAGGAGGTGGAAGGGAGTGTAACTGAGCTTGCTGCATACAACAAAACTAACATCCAAAGCAATTGATATTTTCATAACCTTACTGGAAACAGTAAAAGACACAGATTCAAACAGAAGTTGAGTGACATAACATGACAGGTCACTCTAGAATAGAAATATAAGGCCCTGGAAGTTCCCATTAACCCTACAGGGTGACAAATAAAAAGAAAACGCAGCTAGAAGTGCAAGAAAGTTACACCAGATTGAAAACTGGCTCAGTTTCTTTCCCCTTGCATGTAGCTTTTTTCAAAAATATATAATATTTATACATCCATACCCTACACTATCTATTATATTTTTTCTCTTCTCCCACTGATACTCAAAAAGATGGAACCAGATTCAACCTCACAGCAATGTGCCAAGGTGGAACCAACTCTCACAGGAGAAAAGGATGGCATATTCATCAGTTGTGTTCAATTATTGGGAAAAATACTATTGCCCATGATAAGTAGTGCAGCTTCACTTAAGCAACAGGAGATATCAAACGGGGAAGAGAGAGGTGGGAGGGACGGAGTGGGTTGTTTCACCAAATTACTAAAAAAAATGAGGATCAATGCAAAATATCCAAATCTATCTATGGCATCTAGCAACAAGGTCCCCTGATGTTCCCCGGGTGTCTTTACTCTGTCTTCAGTAGCTTTTAATCTGCCTTTGGAAATGAAACCTCTTCTGCTAAGGTTACTTTTCTTCTATTTAATTTCCGTTTACACAAGGGAGTGAGTTATTGTCTGTTTTCTCAACAGTACAGTGATGCTGTCTTCACTAAATATTGGTTCTCAGCTCTTTTCTCAAATTTATGTCTCTTCCTGCAGCATATGACTTGCTTTCATTGAAAGAAAGTTTGCCGTTTTGTTAATGAAATTCCCATGTTTAAAGAAAAAAACTGAAACCTCTCTTCTAATTACCTACACTCATATAAACTAATGATGTTTATTTGGTAATGAATATGTCAAACTCCAATGGTAATTTGCACTTTACACTGGCTCTGTGTGGATTTGCAATAACATTTGCTACATTAAAAACATGAGGTGAAATCTTGGCCTCATTTGAATCAATTATTTTTTCTTCTCTTTCAGCCTCCTCAGGACCATGATGCATTGGTGTCTCCTGAATTCAGGTGCCTACTGTCTGCTGTGAACATGGCCATATGGACATGTCCTTTGCCACACGGCATCACAAATAAATATCTGACTTTTCCCCCCGAAGAAGTATAAGATGTGTATACTACATGGTGGTGCCATAAAATATTTATTTAGGTTAAGTCCCTGCTCCCACCAAAATCAGTAAAGAATTGTGGTGATCTCAAAGGGAAGCAATTTCACCCTAAAATATAAACAAGGGTAATTCTGTAATTGGGGAGCACAGAGAAGTCAAGCTTTAGTCTTGGAAGCAGCTTTGCTGCAGAATTTTCATTTACAGATGTGTAAATATAGTGCATTGCCTCTTCAATGCACTTTCCCATGTTTTGACTGCTTTTTGCTACACATAGTAACAAAAAGTACACAAGTTACACAAGTGACACTTGTTATAAAAGTGTCAGATTTCCTTCCCCTCCACTGTCTTTCCCCTAAATTAAAGAGCACGCATCAAGTCAACTGTAACTAGGTAAAGCTGAGCAGTTTATGACAGGTATGGGGTCAGGGAAGACTGAGTCTTGCCTCCATTACGTCAATCATTTATGGCTTCCAGCAACCATCTCAAAGAAAGGGATGAACATTCCTTTTATTTTCTCAGTTTCCTGTTATTTTATTCAGGATAATATTTGAGAGAAAGAGAAGTCAAGATACAAATATAGATAACAGAGAAGTATGTGAAGGAGGAAATGTCTCTGTGGGAAAATATAGTATGCAGCAAAGGGAGTGCCTCAGATATGTTCTGCTTCAGTGAGCATTGGGGCAGTATTCATTCAGCCTTAAGAAGGATGTCTTGGTTGTATCCAAGATGCACACCCCATAATTATCTCAGAAAAGTTTTATGCTTAGCACTTCTTTTAAAGATAAAATAATTTGGGTTGTCGGCTAAACTGCTCTCAAATAATGCTGAGCTTTATCATTTTCTTTCTTTCTCACCCCAGCCCTTAGGTACATCTCACACACTGTCCTCCTTCAGCTACCTCTGTAGCCTTCAACTCCCCAGTGAATTAAATCAGGTCTCTTCAGGTTAGGTATTCCACAGATATCATCATCCCCTGAGTCTCTGTCTGAGCTTCGTAGTCTCAAAATCTATTTTACAGACCTCTCTTTAGAAAGAGCATACTGTGAAGCACTGGGACCAACTCAGATATCAAAGAATGATAGAATGACCCTTAAGATCATCTAATTCCAACTTTCCCACTATGGCCAGGAACACCTTTAACTAGACCAGCTTGCTCAAAGCCCCATCCAACCTGCCCTTGAACACTTCCAGTGATGGGCCATCCACAACTTCTCTGGATATCCTGTTCCAGTGGCTCACCACCCTCTTATTCTTTCTAATATCTAATTGTCCTGGGGTGACTGTATGGTCCTGTATCCCCTATCAGCTGCTCTATGCCCAGACATGAGTCTGTAGGTTTAACTTCGAAGGCCAGGGGGAAAGGCAGTGGAATTCTTTTGGCACCTGTGTTCAAAACACTGACAACTCACTCATTTTTATTTTTTTTTTTTTTCCCCACGG
>VYXD01011391.1:0-16760 GCA_013397195.1 Hylia prasina | reverse complement strand
AAAAAAAAAAAAGGGAATTTTGGCAAGGGCACAGAGCCCTGGCAGATCAGCGCACCTTCTTTGCCTCTCCTCTTATCTACCTCTCCCGCCCTGCAGGCGAAATTCCTGGAATTCCAGAGGCAGTTCTAGGAAAGCACTTAATTATCTCAATCACCTCCTAATTGCCTCACTTCCACTACTCCAAACCGAGCTAATCCCGGCGTTAGGCGGGCAGCGCAGACCTGCCAGTTTCGGGAAGAGTTTTTCCAGGAATCCTATCTCTGTCCAGGCTTTCCAACCTTTGCCCCCTCATCAAATCCTTTGGATTGGTTCCCTTTGGAATCGCAGAGGCGCAGCTTTGGTTCCAGCTCGGGCGGTTTGGTTTACAAACTCCGAAGTGACATTGGAAATTGGAAAAATATTCGGTGCCAGCAGTCCTAGAGAGCAGCTTGTCTGGATCTGGTTTTTTCCCTGTTTGTTTGTTTTTTGGTTTTTTTGGGGTTTTTTTGGTTTGTTTTTTTTGTTGTTTTTTTTTTTTCCTGGAGCAGCTGTCATCACCGGGAGCATCCCGGCGGGATGAGGGGGGAGCTGTCAGCGCCTTGTCATCGAGTTTTCCCAAATATTTCCCTGCAATCAGCTCGGTTTTTAGGGCGTCCAGGGCTGGGCTGGAGTTGTCACAAAGCTGGGATTGCCCAAGAGTTTTCCAGGTGGGGAGGGAAGGATTTATCCCAAAGGATTTGGTGCCTCTGCCTTAAATCCTGGCCATCCCGATTGTGCCAAGGGTAAAATCAGCTTGGAAAGGGATTTTTCCCAAGGGCGTGGAGCGATGGGATGAGCGGGAATGGCTCTAAACTGAAGGATTAGATGGGATATTGGGAAGAAATTCCTCCCTGGAATGGATTTCCCAGAGAAAATGTGGTTTCCTCATCCCAAAAATGTCCAAGGCCAGCTCAAACTGGGCCATTCCCGTTTTCCTATCACTCCATGGCCTTGTGGAAAGTCCCTTTCAATCCCCTGGAGATATTATTTATCTCTCTAATTAACTCTGGGAATTAACCACCCTACTCTGGAAAATCCGTGTTTTCCCCTTATTTTTTAAAATTATTATCTTCATTCTTGGCCCTTTGGCATTGTAACATTAAGAGACACAGAACAAATCCAAATTTGTTTTCAGATTCATTCAAATTCAGTTTGATTTTCATGTTCTTTTAAACCCAAATCGATTTTAATGTTCTTTTAAACCCAAATTGACTTGCCCAGCTATTTCAGGAGCCATTTGTTACAAAGTTTAGTCTGAAAACATTGAATTTTCTCCTCTAACGAGCAATGCTGATCTGGGAATTGCCTAATTTTATGTTCATTCTCTTATCCTTTAGTTTCAGCCCCTTTTCATGCCAGATCCTGTGGGCAGAGGAAAAATCAGAATTACGGGATGATTTTACACCAGATTTGGAAAACGATCAGTGCCCTGTCCACTGAATAAAAGAAAATTGAAATCCAAAATAATTCATGCGGTGCAAGTTCATGACTGGAGTTCTTGCAGAAAGTCTGACACATGTTTAAAACAGGGAAATTTTGGAGATCATTTGAAGCTTATCAGTGATTTTTTGGGGGCTTTCCAGTCGATATCTTTGTGTTGTGACCTCACAAACCAGCCCGAAATCTCGTCAGCAGGGTGATTACAGTGGATTTATTAATAACCAGGGAGTCTGGGCCACCAATTCTGTCTGTCCATAGAAAACAGGAGATTTTTTTTTTTTGTGGCTTCTTTTGAAGGAAAGGCAGAAATCAGAATCATCTGGAGCTCCTTGATCTCAGTGAGTAGCACAGGGCAGACTTTGCAAAGCTGATGGATTTCATCCCCCAAACCGTCTGTGCTGAAAAGGGATTTTAGGCTCCAGCTGATCTCAATTTTCCTTCTGTTTATTTCTGTGTTTATTTGCTTTGTATAAGAACTCCAAGGTCCTTCACTGCTTCAGGAGAGCAGATGAAGTTTCCTTCGTGGAAATGAGCAAAAGGCTTTGGGATGCACCTTTTTGTTCAGGAAATCCACATAATTTCTTCAGATTTTACCCAGCTACATCAGCATGAGATTCTGGCTGAAGTTTTAGGTGAAGATTAAGGTTTTTTTATTTTTGCTGTGTTTTTACAAGCTAAATAATTCTCCTTGAGCTGTTACCTCTGTCCTGCCGTGATATCCAAGCTCAGACTGGCTGCTTCCTGAATTCAACCTGGCAGGAAAGGCTGGCAGGGAAGGATTCCTGTCCCTGACAGCTGCTGCACATCCCGATTTATTTTCCTGCCTCTCTGGCCAGTTTTGTCCAGGGGTTTTTTTGGGGGGGACATTGGCTTGGAGGGATTGAGTTTCTCGGCGTCCCTCTTGCTCAGGGTTTGAATGCTGTTTTAGGGACTGGGAGAAGATTCCAGGAGGTTTTGGTGCTGGAGAAGTGGGAATGAGATGTCGGCAGCTCCCTTTGGAGCAGAGCCTTTGCCCCCAGGGTGCTTCACCCACCGAGGGTCGCTCTGGGCTGAGCTGCCACTCCCAGATGTGACACTTTTCCTTCTTCCCATGCCACGGGAATGATGCAGAGGGGCTTTGAGGAGGTTTTTTTCCTGGGAATAGGTGCTGCTGGAGGAGCCAGAGGTTTGTTTGCTGTGATCCTGTTTGGCTGCAAAGTTGTTCCCTCGAGCAGGGCAAGAATCAGATTTATGTTCCTTTGATTCCTTTGGTGGTGGCTCCGATGGTGGAAGCTCCCATGGGATTTTTCTTTTCCATCCCTCCCTCCTCTGCTGGCTCTGGGCTCCTCTTACTTCCCTGGAATTAGCTGCCACCTTCTCATCTATCCCCCCCAAAAAAGGTTATTCCCAAATAATCAATTTCCCAAGAAGGTTCTTCCCCAAATTCTTTGGGGAGAAAGGTTCTTTGGGTGTGGAAGAATTTGTGTTCCATCCCTGGAAGTGTCCAGGCTCAGGCTGGATGGGGCTTGGAGCAACCTGGGATGGTGAAGCAGGTCCTTGGCAATGGCAGGAGGTGTAATCAGGTGGGTTTTTGGTCCCTTCTTTCCCAAATCATTCCATGATTCCCTGATTTTTGACTGCTGATTGCAGCGCCCTGTTCAGCCCCACCTGGGCTCAGCTCTGTCAGGGCAGCCAGAAACCCCCACAGCCTGGGATTTAATGTCATTCCAAAGGATCCACCTCAAACCCTTCCAGGCTGGAGCAGGGAGAGAGAATCAGGATCTGTGTCCTCACGTTCTCCTCAATTATTCCAAAAAGAAAGTGAGTTTGGAAACAATTGAAGAGAATTTCTCCAGCAGCAGCAGCAGCAGCAGCAGCATCTTTTTTGTTTTCCCTGACTGGAGTTATTTTCTGGCAATTCTTTCCGACCGGAAAAGCTGGAGACTGGAGAGTTGGATTTGCATTTTTGTTCGAGTGCCTGCACATGTCCTGCACACTGTGTTCCTTGTCAGCCTCTCAGTTCTTGTCCAAAAAGCTTTGCTTGCTCCATCCAGGCACTAAAGCTGGAACCTCACAGGCTGACCTGGCTTGGGAGAGCAAACAACAAATGGCTGTGCTGCTGTAGAGACTTTAAAATTAAAACTTAATTATAATAACTCCGGAATTCCGTGATTATTAAATTATATTACATAGACAGGCAGGAAACCTTTTATAAAGAGTTTGGGTTTTCCTTCTTTTCTGCTCTTGGGGTTTTCCCTCTTTTCTGTTGCTTTCTCTGAGGATTTTGTGCCCCTCAGAGGGAAATGTGCTCTTGGTTCTGCACCAAAAATCTGCCCCAGTGATCCCTGAAGGGCTTTGACCCCCTGGTACATCTGAAAGTGGCTCCCTCACCCAGCAGGGAACCAAAAAATGAAATCGCAGACTGGTTTGGGGTCGGAAGGGACCTTAAAGCTCATCCAGTGCCACCCCTACCGTGGGCAGGGACACCTCCCACTGTCCCAGGCTGCTCTGCAATGGATTTTTGTTCAGAAACGACCCAGAAAAGTTAAAAAAAAAAAAAAACAACAAGCTGGAAAACAAAAAGAGAAAGTGTGGTGGGAATATTCCAAAACATGAATGGAGGGTTACAAGAAGCCTGGAGAGGGATTTTGGAGAAGGGAATGGAGTGATAGGAAAAGGGGGAATAATTTTAAGATGGAAGATGGCAGGGCTGGGTGGGATGTTGGGCAGGAATTGTTCCCTGGCAGGGTGAGGAGGGGCTGGAATGGAATTCCCAGAGCAGCTGTGGCTGCCCCTGGATCCCTGGCAGTGCCCAAGGCCAGGTTGGACATTGGGGCTTGGAGCAGCCTGGGACAGTGGGAGGTGTCCCTGCCCATGGAAGAGGCTTAGAATTAGATTATATTTAAGGATTTTTCCACCCCAAACCATTCCATGATTTAATCAAGAGCGACATTCTAGCAAAAAAATCTGAGTCTGTGTCAAACAGGAGCAGTGCTTGGGTTGGGTTGGATTCGAGGGCAGCAGAAAATCGGATTTTTCCGAATTTCAGCTTTTCCTCACCCAGCACATTCTGAGCCCATCAGGGCCCCCAGATCTGCTTGAGATTCAGTTCTTTCTAAGAAAAAGGAGTGGGAATTCCCTGCTCCAGCATGGGAATTTCCAGAGGCCATCCAGCCAGGGGTGAAGCTCCTGCCAGGCCCAGTCAGGGCCTGGGATGGTTCTGGAAGGAATCAGTTCCCAACCTGAGGTGCCACATCCCAGAATAAACACTTCTATTGATCCCAATCCAGGGCACATTCCTACAACGTCAAATCAGCACTCCCAGCCTGACAAAGCTCAGTATTTCCAGCTCCTGACTGGAAGAGGAGAGGGGTTGGAGCGTGGGGGATTTGTGTGAGCAGCCTCACATCCTGCTGCAGAGAAGCTGGATGTGCTCATTTCCCAGGAAAATAACCTCAAACCCCACCAGCCAAACCACAACCTGCAGCTTTTCCCCCTTTCCTCTCTTCACAACTCTTGTGTTCCCAAAATTTAAGAGCAGTTTTAGGTGATGGTTGGTTTTAGTGCTGCTGGTTTGGGTTTTTTGGGTTTTTTTTTCCCCCTCTTTCCTTTGGGATATCCCAGCAGGGGCTGCTGTCCAACCCTGCCCTCTGAAAATACAGGGACACGTGGCTCTGGAGCAGACTAAACTTATTTAATCCAGGATTTAATTCCAGCTTTAGGCGGTGGCTCCCTGAACAAAGTCCCTGACTGTGCCTGACCCGGCCCTGCCTCAGCAGGACTAAACAAACCCTGCCAGGCTGGCAGGGATGGAATTCCAGGAGGAGCAGGGAGGGTCACTTTGCTCTAGTGGAGCATCCAGGGGAATTTTGTGGCAGTTCTGCCTTTAAACCTGGCTTAGCTGCCGTTGGTTAATCCTTCAGGATAAATCCCATCCCTCCTAATTCCGCTCCTGCAGATTTCCCATGGTGTGTCCCTGACTCTGTCCCTGTACCTGGAGGGCATCTCCACGTTTCTCCTGCTTCTCCCACTAGGAAAATGCCATTTTCCCCATCCAGCAGCACTGATCCCGTTTTCCCTGGGGAAAAAACAGGGACAGAAAACAACAGGACACAGAAATCTGGGCATTTTACACAGCTTGGGAAGCTCCTTGTTCGTGTGGCAGGGACAGTGCTGGGGGCAGGAGGAGAAATCCCCGTGCCCATCAAAATATTTTATATATTTATATATATAAAAGGGCCCAGTTTTGGTTTTCCTGGTTTTCCCATTTCCCAGGTGAGGGCTGTGATAAGCTGACACTGCTTTTCCAACCATGGATCCCTGCAGGAATCTTTCCACAGGCTGCAGCACACAGAGCTTGCTTGTACTCAGGTAGCAGAGCAAATAAACTCTGCTGCTACAGAGCTACGCCTGGAAATTCTTCCTCTCTTCGGCCTTTTTCCTCTTCTTCCTGTGTTTTTTCCCCCTCCTTTCTATAAATGCTGCCCAAAAGGCTCCTCCTCATCTTTTTCCACCCAAAATCTGGGATCCAGTGGTGGCTGGCAGCATCTTTTTGTCACACAGACACAGTGTTGGTAAGGGAAGATTGAGCAGCGGTGTCAAAGCACCCTTTTCCTTCCTTGCTAATCCAGACTGGTTTATTCTGTGGATATTTCTCAGCCTCATGCTGGGAATATCCAAAATTTAAGGCTCTGCCACTCCACGACATCCAGACTGAATCCTGAATTCTCCCTGTCCGGGCTGCATCCCATGTGAGCCTTGTTATAGGAGCAGCCAGGCAGTCACGAGAGAAAATCAAATTAAATCAGTGGCAGCTGATGGTGTCAGCACTTGCTGCTGCAGCAAAGTGTTGTCTGTGCTCCATTAGAGTGGAATTCCAGCCCAGCCGAGGATTCCAGCTGGCTCCAGGGCATGGATCGTGGAATTACAGAGTGGTTTGGACTGGAAGGGACATTAAAGATGGTTTTGTTCCACCCCCTGCCATGGGCAGGGACACCTTCTGCTATCCCAGGTTGATTCGTGCCCTGTCCCACCTATCCTGGGACATTTCCAGGGGTGGAGAATCCATGAAATGTGGATGCTGCAGGATCTGCTCCCTCTCCCATCCCTTCCCCAGACTGGGATAAGTGCCAGGAGGGAACATTTAATTTGAGCGTTGGGTTTAACAGATGCCATGCTCCCAGCTCGCTGTCCTGCCCTGCTCAGGAGGGAATTACACCTGGATAAAGAATTCCCAGAGGAAATCTTGGATTCCTCCAGAGCTTGGTGGCCACCAGCTGTGTCCCCGAGGTGCTGGTGGCTCTGGGCAGAGTGACCACACATCCCTGAGCAGGAATTGTGCCACCGTGTCCTCACCTGCCTCTCCAAACCTGCCTGGAGGGTGGATGATGTCTGGACTAAATAAATCTGTTGGAAAAGCTCAGTTTCCTGCCTCCTTCTCCCCCTCCCAGCACATCTGGGCCGGAAGAAATTTAATTTAAGCCCTGTGTCTCTGGCACAAACAACCTGGAGCTCCAAACTCTCAGAAAGAGCAGAGCTCTCTTAATTCCTCCGTAATTCCTGCTTTTCCTGGTGCTTCCAGGTCTGGCTTTGAGGGAAAGGGCAGCACTTCTGGCATGAAATGATTTTGGATTTCATGGCCTCTGAGTGGGACTGGTGCCACTCAGAGGCTACAAAATTAATTAATTGTTGTTTTGTCCTCTACATCACGTCTGGTTTGTCCCTTCCTTGTCAAAATAATCCCGTGGCACCAAAGACAGGATTATTAAATAATCCTGTGGCTCCAAAGAACCCCTTGTGTTGTGCAATGGTCAGGAGAATCTGGACTTGGAATTGGGATTTTTGGGCTGGGAATTGCTTATAAATTCTTACAGACAGCAGCAGAGCTTTCCTTCCATGGCTTCCTCCAGCAGGGTCATTTTGAACGTGCCTAAACTTCTTGGGATTCATTTCCAGTTTGGCCTCTGCAGCCTCCTGTGGCAAAAATTCCAGGATTTAATTAATTTTTGGGCTGGTTTATTCCTTCAGGGATCCCACAGATCCCTCCAGCCAGTGAGGGGAGTGTTGGGAATGAGTTTATCTTGGTTTGAAGCGGGGTTTATCTCCATTTGTGGCGTTTTGGCGACACAAAGGGCTCAACCCTACAAAACCAATTCAAGCACCAGTTTTAACTTCCAGCTCATTCTTTTATCCCACAGAAGTCAAGGGGACAACTCAGCTTAAGAAAGTCTGGCTTGTCCTTAAGCAGGACAGAGAGCTCAGCCTCGCAGGACAAACCCAGGATGATTTTCTTCTCTTGCCTGCCCAAGTCACGCCCCTAAAAACCCACCCCAGAGGGGTTTGTGCCGCTGCTGGACCTGCAGATAGGCTGGGTTTAATCAGTCAGGGGTTAACTCTGGGCTGATAAGATCCCCCTTCCTCCAGCTCCATCTCCCATGTGCCCAGTAGAGATAATGGCACCGGGCTTTGTTTGCTCCGGGATTTACTGGGAATTCACATCAAGAGAGAAAAACCGTGGGTAGAAGTCTGAACAAATCCATTTTAACACATTCTCACATCGGTTAAGAAGGGCTGGGGAGGAATTTTGGGGTTTTCTGCAGCTCCCAGGTGATGGCACCCCTGCATGAGGAGTCTGGAGAGGGACAGACCAAAACTTCCCAACATTTTTAGTCAGTGATCTGAGGGGGAGCAGGTTCCCTTTTCCCTCCGTGCATTCCAGGAGATTATCTCAAAGTGCCAAGGCAGCAAAATTTAGGCTTGGTGTAAAAAAGTCCCCTCAGAATTGGGTTGGGTTGGGAGGGAGCTTAAAGCTCATCCCATTCCAACCCCTGCTAGAGGCAGGGACGTTTCCTCTAAAATTGGGAAGATAAATTGTTGATGTTTCCCACCAAAACTCACTTTTCACCTCTCTGATGACACCCACATCCTCCTGTTTAACTTTGAGGCTCCATTTAATCCTGAAATTTCTGCTATATTCCCTCATTCCTCTTTATTTTTGTGACTTCACCTATCAGCACATGGATAATCCTGGATTTCCACATAAAAATTGACTCTTGAAACCAAATCCAGCTTCTGCATTTTCCACATCTTCGTGTTTTCTTCTCAGCACAAATTTTGCCATGTAAAACAAAGTGATTATTCCAGCCAAATCTTTGGAAAATTCTGTTCTTTGGCACAGCTTTGTGTTGTCTGATACTTTTTTTTTTTTTTCTGAAGTTTTCATTCTCTGGAAGGGAAACCCTTCCTATGAGGAGACTTAAATTTCCATCAATCAGGAGAAAAACTGTTCCCTCTGGCATATTAGAGGTGAGCTTGGAAGACAAACATGAATCAGAAATAAAATCCCAGATTGCTTCATTTTATATTTCAGCTCTGCTTTTTTAGAGTTATTTTCTTTTATTTTTTTTTTCCTCAGAAAATTCTTTGTTTTTTTAAATTTTCTTGTCCTTTTCAAGTTTAGGGCATTGGCTGGGGGAGCCAAAACTTTGGGATATGCAGCAGGTGAGGGGAAAATGGAGGATTCCTCTAGAAATAAATGTTCAGCTGGTGTTTTCCAGCACATAAAAAGTTGTGTGGCATCACTGGAAAGGCAAAACCATCTGGAAATGCTTCAGCCTTGGCTTTTCCTCACCTCTGGTTTGGTTTGGCCAAGGCGGGATTTGGGATTCTTGCAGAAAATTGTTTTGCAGGCAGCTTGGGGGATATATTTAGCAAAGTAAAGTGGAAATTCTCGGCCATTTTCATGGGCCTGGCCAGCACCAAGGTGAGGGTGGTGGTGACACTGCTGAAGGATGGGGACACCCAGAGGGACGTGGACAAGCTCAGGAAGTGGGAATCTCATGGGGTTTAACAAGGCAGGGGCTGCACATGAGTGAGGACAAGCNAAGAACATTTCTGTGGTAAATCACCCAAGAACAGGGGCTGTAACACAGGAAAATTCCAGCTCTCCTTATCTCTCCAGACACCATGGGACATTTCCCTGTGGTTCAGAAGAGCTCTGCTCTCTGCAGCTCTTGGAATCCCTGTGAAATCTCCAACAGCACAGAGAGGGCAGGCTGGGGCTTCCTTTATGCAACCAATTCCTAAACATTTGGTTTGGAAGAAAACAGCTTTGTTTAGTAGGAATGAAAATATAATTTACTTCTCCTTTGATCCAACTGAAGCAGCCACATGGCAGGACTGATGCACGCTGTGGATCTGCCTTTGTCTGTTCCCTCTTTGGATTTTCCTTTGTCTAGTCCCTCTCTGGATCTGCTTTTTGTTCCCACTCTGGATCTTCTTTTTTCTGCTCCCACTCTGGATTTGTNTGCTCTCTGCAGCTCTTGGAATCCCTGTGAAATCTCCAACAGCACAGAGAGGGCAGGCTGGGGCTTCCTTTATGCAACCAATTCCTAAACATTTGGTTTGGAAGAAAACAGCTTTGTTTAGTAGGAATGAAAATATAATTTACTTCTCCTTTGATCCAACTGAAGCAGCCACATGGCAGGACTGATGCACGCTGTGGATCTGCCTTTGTCTGTTCCCTCTTTGGATTTTCCTTTGTCTAGTCCCTCTCTGGATCTGCTTTTCTCTGCTCCCACTCTGGATTTGCCTCTGTCTATTCCCACTCTGGATCTGCCTTTGTGTGTTCCCCCTCTGGATCTGCCTTTGTTCCCACTCTGGATCTGCCTTTGTTCCTATTCTGGATTCATCTTTGCTCCCACTCCAGATCTGCTTTTCTCCCAGTGGATCTTTGTTTCCACTCTGGATTTTCTTTATTCCCACTCTGGATCTGCCTTTGTTCCCATTCTGGATTCATCTTTGCTCCCACTCCAGATCTGCTTTTCTCCCAGTGGATCTTTGTTTCCACTCTGGATTTTCTTTATTCCCGCTCTGGATCTGCCTTTGTTCCCACTCTGGATTTTTCTTTGTTCCCATTCTGGATCTGCTTTTATTCCCAGTCTGGATCTTTGCTCCCCCCCTGGATCTGTCTCTTGTCTAGTCCCATTCTGGATCTTCCTTTCCCTGCTCCCCCTCTGAATCTGCCTTTGTGTGCTCCCCCTCTGGATTCTCCACGATCAGGAATTGCTTCCAGTAGCTGCATCCCGGCGCTGGGGCGTGCCCAGAGGAGGTTCAGGCTCTCCTTTCCCTCAGCAGGCCTGGCACAAGGCCCCGTCTGTTCTTTAATTACATTTCAACAGCTGCTTTTTATATATTTGTGTTTCCTTATTCCAACGTGGCTCAGGGAAAAAAAAAAGTGGGGGGGGGGAAGGGAAAATAGAGAGCAAACAATGAGCAGGATTTAACCAAGAAACACAAAACGCTGCAACACAAGGAGCTGTTCGTGGGTGAGCCAAAGAAAAATGATTCCCATTTTCCAAGAAAAATGATTCCCTCCCCAGCCCCGTGTCGGTGTTGATGCTGTTGTGGATGAGGTGGAAAGAAAATGGAGCAGGTTTAAGAGCAAAGGTTTCTAATTCAGACTGATAATTAAAGGCTGTTAATTATCAGCCACTCGTCCTGACAGAGAAGGAGCAGCTCTGTGGGATGGGATCGTGGCATGACTGGAGCTTCCCAGGGAACAGCAGCTCCCAGACCTCGTGGAGTTGTTGTTGTTGTTGTTTTTAGGGGATGGATTTGTTGTACTCACGTGCCACAGCTTCCCCCAGCACTGCTTCCAGGTGGGAAGGGAATGGAGCCGGGAATGTCAGCTCCAGACATTTCCCCTTCCAGATGGATCCTTGGGAGAACAAAGTTCTCCCCACTCGTTCAGATCTCAGCAGTCACCTGGTGTTATCTTTGTTCCAGCAAGGAAAGAGTCCATGGAAAAGGCAGAATTTGGGATTCCTGAAAGGAAAACCAAGGTTTTCCCTCCCTGGCCAAGCTCAGCCTCCGAGCTGGAGAGCAGGAATGTTCTTTAGAGCTTTGCTGCTGCATGAGACGTTGGTTTGTCCTCTACATCCCACCTGGTTTATTCCTTGTCAAAATAATCCCGTGACACCAAAGAATCCCTTGTTTTGTGCAATGGTCAGGAGAATCTGGACTTGGAATTGGGATTTTTGGGCTGGGAATTGCTTATAAATTCTTATGGACAGCAGCAGAGCTTTGCCTCCATGGCTTCCTCCAACACATTGTGAACGTGTCTAAACTTCTTTGGATTCATTTCCAGTTCGGCCTCTGCAGCCTCCTGTGGCAAAAATTCCAGGATTTAATTAAAAACCGTGTGAAAAAGTAATTTCAGAAAAGTTGCCTGACAGTTTTTTGCTCTCCAGTGAGTGATATTCACCCTCACTCTCATCCTTGTATTTATGATTTTATAGACCTCTCTCTCTTTCATATTTTTTCTACACGTGTTGACACTTTTTTGGTCCCCAAGAGGAGAAAATGGGATGCAAAAACATCTGGCTCACAAGTGGCTACCTCACATCTGGACAAAGCAGGATGGTCGTGCCTAAATATTTGTGTAAAGGGAAATTATAAAAGCAAGAAGGGTCTGTTTGTGTCTGTTGCTGAACGACGACAGAGAAAAGCAAAAAGAGATTTAAGCTGCGGTGAAAATAGGTAGGAAAACAGGAGGATAAAAAGCCCTGGCCTCCTTTTCCAAAAAAACTCCCTGTGGAAGAAGTTTAGGGCCGAGGCAGCCAAGTCTGGGCTGGATGTTTCCTCCTGAGGAATGTGGTGGATAATAATAAAGTCCATTAGAAGTGGCTCCAGCCCGAAGGGGATAACAAATGCAGGATTGCAGTTGTCTCCTGAAAACAAGGCTGGAACAGCACTCAGGAACGCAGGTGGTGATGAAATGCATCGAAACCCTCAAGTACTTCAGGAATAAATGTGCCAAAGGGTCACAGCCAGCTGGGAAAATGAGTGCAGGTATTAAAAGCCAGGGCAGGAGGTGAGGGAGGAAGCTCCTCTGTGGAAAAACAGAGTTTAAACTCTCCCAGAAAAGTTTGCCCCTGGTTTTGTTTAAAGGGATGTGCTCAGGCCCCGTTAACTCCCGGATCTTTGCTTTTATTTGCTTTTATTTGCACAAGTGAAAGCAAAAGTTTATTTTTATGGCCCACAGACGAGTTCTCCACCCATGGGCAGGGGTAGAGGGGATTCCAGTGCTCCCAGTGGCATCCAAAGATGAGGGGAAGGAAAAAACCCTTTCAAGGCATCTCGAGTCCCCTTCAATCCCAAATCCCACCTTTAAACCCCCCAAGCTGGGATGCTGCACCCAGAGAGAGAGAATCTCTTGCAGAAATTCTTCTTTCTGGCCTGATTTGGGGATTTCAACGGGAATGATTTTTGGCAAGTTTCAGTCCTTTTCACTGCACCTCATTTCATCTCAGTCCCGTTGGTTGTGGCCACTCCATTTGCAGAAATTTCTTTCTGTTTTTTCTTTCAATTGCGTTTGGTTTGATCACATCTCCTCTCCAGGGCATTTGTCCCACTCTGTTCTGTGATTTCCAGACCTTAACACCCCCAAGCCTGGGGGTCTAGAAAGTGTCTCAGAAGCTGCTGTGTCTCACCTTGGAGATGCCCGAGGTGGATTTCTATCCTTGACCGGAAAAAATCCCCAAATATCCCAGGAAAATTTGGAGTTGAACCTCCCAAACCGCTCATTCCTTTTGCTGCCTTAGCATGACACCAACCTTTGGACTTGCCTGCCATCCTTTTTTAGCTTATTTGGGGAAACTCATAATTAGATTTTCCTCTTCCTCCTGCTGCCCCCTCCCAGCCCAGCTGATAAAGTGCCATAAATCCCGACCTCCATCCAGCCAGTCCTGAACTGGGCTGTTTTTTGCACCATATGCAGACAGAAAAAACCTCGGGGAGAGGCAGAGTTTCTTATTCCTGGCATGCAGGAGAGTCCCTGAGAGATCTCATCTGGGCTCCTGGCACGAGTACAAAGTGGCTCTCGTCGTTTGATCTGCTGTCTTAAACTTAAATGCAAAATCTGATAATTGGGTCAGGCAGGAGAAGAACCTCACTAATAAAGCTCTTTTCATTTCCTTTTCCGAGGTTTCCTCTTTTCATCTTCTCTTTCTCTCCTTCTGCCTCGGGAAGGAGCTGGGATCAGCTGGTAGCAGTGGGGCTGGGTTTGTGGAATTGCATCTTTTTTCCTCCCCCCCACCAAAATCCTGCCTGTCTGTCACCCTGCTGTGCTTCCCTGCCAGGGAATTCTGGAATATTTTCCTCTCTGTCTTTTACAAAACCGGGAGTGCAGGGTAAACATTCCCTACAATCATCACCTCCTTCCAAACAAAAAACCAAAAATCATCCAGGAATCTGTTGGGGTTTTTTTTTTTCCCTCTAGGAATGCCTTTCATGCTATTTTTAACACCACCAGAGGTTTGGACTCCCGGGAATACACAAATTATTGGAGTTTCCTTGCAAACCAAAATGTCTCTGTAATATAAAAAGGAGAGACCTGAGCACTCCCTCGTCTGAGGGAGTTTTTTTGGGAGCACTTTGGTTTTCTTCTGGGAATATTCAGGAGCATTCTTTCCATGATGAGTGCAATGACACACTTGATGGCTCCGTGATCTTGCCTAAATCCCACCCCAAAATTCCAATTTTCCAAAAGCAGGTGATGCAGTTTAAAAAAGTCCAGAGCGATGGAAATGATCAGTCTTCCTACAAAAATCACCTTTTGCCTTTACTCCACATATCCCCCCTGGAAATTTGGGAATTTTCTTCAAGGCAGGAAACAGATTTGAGGAACTAAAGTAGTTTTCTCCTTAAATAATGACCACAGACACAGCTATAACCAGGAAATCCCAGTTTTTCCTATTTTCCAGGAAAGATTTTGAGGGTGTAGCTGTTCCTGCTCTCAAAACTTCATTTTTGGTGTATTTATGGGAGGGGTTGCCCAACTGGAATCCATATAAACAAAATTGGCTGCTTGATTGAAGGAATTCCTAAATAATTCCTTGCCCAGAACTGAAATTCAGCTGCTAAAAAAGAAATAAATCCAGCAAATCAAATGAAAACTCTGTGGAAAACCCATCCTAAACCAAATATATTGAAAGGGGATATTTTTAGCAGTTCCATTTTCCTCATGCATTCCAAGTTCAGCTTTAAATACTTAATTCTGCATTTTGGGCTGGAGAAGGGACATTCCAGCAGCTGGGCAATTTCATAGGAGAAAACATCAGAGCGTGGAACACAAGAGCAGAAAAATGAAATGAAGGAGCTGCCAGACACCTTCAAAATACTGAAGGAGGAACTCAGGAAGAATAGTCATCTTTGCAGTTGTTAAATAAGAGAGAAAAATGGTAAGGAAAGGGCTCAGAGTCATTTTAGTTGTCTCCAAAATATTTTTTAATGTGTTTTGTTTGTTTGTTTGTTTGTTTGGAGGAGATTAAACAAACTCTTACAGCGAGGTGAGAACACGAGCGAGGATTCCCAGCAGGGTTATTTGGATTTTTGGCAGGCAGGACAAGGCTCAGCTCCTGGGACTTTTTGTGGTGATTTGGGGGGTTTTTTTGTAGGTTTAAATATTGAGTTTAAATATTGTCACTGTCCTGCTGTGGCAGCTGTGTGGATCCACTGGCAAACCTCTGGATGTGGATGGGGTTTCCCTGTGTCCTGGACATTCCCTGTCTTTGTTGGAGCCTGTTTTACACCCAAAGCTGTTTCTGTTCCTAATTTTATTTGCATTGTTTTACATCCCATCACATCAGAAGGGAAGGGGAGAAGAGGGAGAAGGAGAAGGAGAAGGAGAAGGAGAAGGAGAAGGAGAAGGAGAAGGAGGAAAAGGAAAAGGAGAAGGAAAAGGAGAAGGAAAAGGAGAAGGAAAAGGAAAAGGAAAAGGAAAAGGAAAAGGAAAAGGAAAAGGAAAAGGAAAAGGAAAAGGAAAAGGAATTTCCTCATTGTCCAAAATCTCCCAAGAATTTAATGGCTTCACTTATAACCACTTGGCGTTATTGGGGTTGCTTTCGTATTATTATTATTATTATTAATTATTACTCCAGATTCACCGGTTAGGGTTTCATTCTCCCCAGAACTCTCTTGGCTTGCTTTTCTCCTGGTTTAGTGTTTCATTCTCCCTGAACCCCCTTCCCTGGCCTTCCTCTCACAGACCCTCCAGGCATCACCCAGGCTTTTCCCTGGCCGGAATTTACCAAGTGACTCCAAACCCCGACTTTTCCTTGCAAGGACAGACATTCTTTTACTCCAAAAAGAAATGTGACCGAAACAGGTCCTGACAGGTGACAAATCCAAAACCCACTCGACTTGGGGGCCATGAAACAAGGGCAGCCAAATGTTCCCAGCAGTTGCTTAATGCAATTACGTGATTAGGGAGAGGCTTTTCATTTGCTAACCACGACAAGAAGAAGCAATAAAGCTGTCGATAATTTTCCAGGCAGGGCTGAGGGCTGGTGGTCAGCCCCGACCACATCTCTGCATGGTCATTAAAGCTTCTCCATCAGTGCACCCAGAGAAGCCTTGAGGTTCTTCAGGGATTTCAGCTGGATGGGAATGACCTTTTCCTTTTCAGCAGCTGCCAGGATGGCTTTAATTCCTGAATATGCAGCACATCCCAATGTTTTCCATCAATCCTCCATTTAAGTCACGTCGTGTTATTTTGAGGTGGCCAACGAGCTTGGCAGCCTTTGGAGTTAAAGATGGGTCAGTGGGGAAGTTCCACCTCAGAAAGTTCCACCTCCAAACCTTCCAAGTGCTTGTAGAGAAGATGAAATCCGTCAAGAAAAAGAAGGACTGGTCATTTTTAGAGACCAGTTTTGTAGCCAGGGGCTATGGGAGAGGTGGTGACACCGTGCTCAGCTCCTGGGGCAGCAGGGACCCATTTCCAGCTCCCTTGAATGATCCTGAGGGAAATACTGGCTCTGTCTCAAAAAAGCAGCTTTGTACCCCCTCAGTGTCTGCTCCAGGGCAGGGGGGGATGGATCTTCACTTGGGATTTGGTTGGGATGGGGATGGAACCTCTGGAGGGGATCTCCCACCACGCTGCGTGAAGGGAATGGAGAACATGAGGAGAGGCTGAGGGAGCTGGGAAGGGGCTGGAGGCCCAGGAGGGGCTGAGGGAGCTGGGAAGGGGCTGAGCCTGGAGAAAAGGAGGCTCAGGGGGGACCTTGTGGCTCTGCACAAGTCCCTGCCAGGAGGGGCAGGGAAAGGAGGAGAGGAAATGGCCTCAAATTGCACCAGGGGAGTCTGAGCTTGGAGCTTGGGGATGGAAATTTCCCTGGCAGAGTGGTCAGGCCTTGGGATGAGCTGCTCAGGGAGGTTTGGAGTCACTGGAATTGTCCCAGAGGAATCTGGAGGTGGCCCTTGAGGACAGAGTTTGGGCTGATGCTGGTGGTGCTTATCCAGCTTCTTGTCCTGATTTTCCCAGG
>VYXD01011388.1:0-54117 GCA_013397195.1 Hylia prasina | reverse complement strand
TTTCATTGGTCTGGAGCAAATTGTCCAAGTCCCCACCAGTCAATGGCAAGTATATCCATGTGAACTCACACCCTGCAAGAGAACGTAGACGAGTCTGCATTACTATTAGGGTGGCACCCAGAGGAATTTTGCTGCCAGTGGTGTAACTCTTCTTCTTCAAATTATCTCATATGCCAGTAAGAAGAGGGACAGAGTGACTTTTGTGTTTGATTTCAGCACCTTGCTGGTGACATCTTGAAGGAGTGTTTGCAAAGGCAGCCTGACGTGTCACCCAGAAAGCTGCCTGAAAACATGAATTCATGTGCTGACTTCATGTTACAGAGGGAAAGAGCTTCTACTTCTTAAGTTTTCACCTAAAGAAAACAAAAACAATAAAATAAAACTAAAAGCACCCCAAAGCAAACCAGCATTTAACTGACACATATATCAAAAATTTAAGCCATCTTTCTAAATTTCAGTGATCTGAAGGTTCAGCTGATTTCTTTCTGCCTTTCACTTTTGTTTGTGGTAAAAGTTCTTTCCTCATCGCCAGCTATCAACTCTATCAAAAGGGGACAGCTTTGCTCAGGATGGGCAGAAGAGTCTTTTTAAACAAAATATAGGAGTCATTAACCTAAATCCTGCATTATGCCAAGGCAGTCCAACATCCTTTGGAGCATTGCTGATGAACTCCTCAATATATGAATATCCATTCTCTTTAATTAATCACAAGTAGAATTTATTTTTTCTGTACTGAATCAACCAAATATATGAGCCAGAGGCTCCAGACAGCAAAGGGGTGACTTTGTGAAGATCTTTAAATTCTCCTTTGATGTTCAATTCAGCAACTATTGCCTGGGATGTCATTAAGGGCTGTTAGGCGCTAGTAGCTATTTCAGGGTTTCTGGTATTGATAGTATTTGTATGGTCACACAGCTCAGAGGTGTCCAGGATGTTATTTCTCTGGGCGCTGATGAAGAAGCACTGAGGCAGCTCTCCCACAGGAAGCTCACACTCCAAGCACTATGCCTCAATCAACTTAATGGGAAACTAAAAGTGCTCAAAGCGTTTGTGAGGCACCAAAATGCTCCTCATTTAAGCAGTCTTATGGAATTTCCTTTTGCTAGTAATCCTTCTGCTCTTGAGTGAATTCTCAGTGGTCGAATTCACATATACATTAAACCATAAAGATGGAGGAAAATGGTGACCAGCTGCAGGTTAGCAAGGATCTGAATTCATTATATGTGATAATAGAAGCAATTTGTCGCTGTCTGAATCATCACAAGTGAATTCACTCTTCCAATACAATTCTTTGAAAAAAGCATTAGTGATAATAAAGTCCAAAGGAAACTTACTTGGACAAATAGAATTTTCAGGTAGTTATGAAAACCTTATTGTTGATCAGACTGTGCACTTCTCCAAGATAAAAAATCCTTTGCCGATAAAACCACTGGAAAGTGTGGAGAACAGTGGTGAGTAGTTACCTTTTGCTCTGGATGAAGTATTTTGTCTGTGAGACAATAAAATACAGGGCATAGGAACTGGCACTCTTGATGACTGAATTAACTCTGAAATCTCTCTCATTCTCTGAGACCTCAGAAGGTACTGCAAAGACTTTCCTGACAAATAATTTTGTAATTACACTGATGCTGAAGATTGTTTTCAGTGACCTCCAGCAGTTAATTATGGGCTCGTAAGTTGAAGACTATGGGGTTTCACAGAGCTGCACACAGCCTGGATTTTTCTTTTGTAGTGGATTCAATAAAAACAATTTAAAAAATATCTTCATGCCTTTTTGGACCATGAGTTTTGCTGACAGATGCAATGAAACTGATACATCCTGCAGAGCAGCTGTCTCATGGCCTTGACATTTCCCCCACAAAAATACCCAGAACTTAGCTTTCTGAGCAGCTCTTGTTTGCAATAGCAATACAGGACAAAAGCAATATGAGGGTTCAGACAAATGTGTCATCATTTTGTTAGGAATGGCACAGCTGTAGTTTTTTATTTACTTGCTCATCTACATGGTGGTAGGACCTTGGATTAGTTTTGGTGTAGTGTCAGCTCCTGCATATGCACAGAACAAAGACCTTAATTTACAGAAAAAACAAAAACTTACTTTGGAGACTGTCAAACATTTAGCCTTGCTGATATCACGTAGCACTGAATTCCACAGGTTAATTATGGCTGGTGTAAAAAAAGCATTGCTTTTTGTTATTATTGGAAACTGAATGTATTCATGCCTTCCTGAATGCTTTCTCAGCAGTTGACAGTCTTGACATTTACATAGGGGTGTGGTGAAACAGGGCACCGACACCTCTAATCATCAAGAGGAAGGAAAGCATCCAAAGATACAAAACTGTTTCACAGTCTCTGCCTTTCCTTGGAAAAACAGCATCTGGCTCAATGTATCTGTAGACACAAACTGTCTGCAAGGGCTTTTTTTGTTCTTTAAACAGAATTCAGCTGACAGGTTCTTTCTGCCTTTCACTTCTGGAAGGGACATGGTAATCTGTCATGGTAATCTGTACTGCCTTTGAGAGATGTAGCCTCAAATTAGGATAGGAATTGGGAACTGAAATAAATGGGTTTACAGAAATAGGAGATACTGGGATTCTTGGTGTGCAGGCTCTGTGCAATCTGGTCTCAAAAATCATTTTCAAAAATGGAGTAAAAACAGCCTTGTTGTTTTTATAGCTGGTTAAACTGAGCTGATGTCTCATCCTCCAGACATGAACATACTGCTTGATCTAACCCACATTTGAAGATGTGTATGGCGTTCAGTGAGAGCTGGAAACATCATTATCTTTCCTTTGGAGTTAGCCCAGTGTTTACTAAGTGTTTGCCTTTGGAAATGGGCAATCCCTCCCTGGGAGCTGACAGAGGAAAAGCACTTGATTTGTGCTTTTTTTTCAGGATTCTGCCCTGACCAGTCTGCAGCAGTTGACAGTCTTCAGGCTCTGGCAATGCCACTGGCTCTCACATGAGTTTCCTTGAAAATGGAGAGCTCAATAAGCCAAACAGTTTATTTGGGCACTGGATCTCATATCCATGAGAGCCCTGTTCAGAACACAGGATGGCACTGGTTGCACCTCATTGCTCCATGTTTTCTCCAGTGCTCTGATGAAGTTAACTCCTCCATTCTGCCACCTCCTCTGGGTCCTGCTCCTGACCCATCTCCTGGCCCAGGTCACTCTTTGTCCTAAGCCCAGTTGAATTTGAGACCTCAGCACCCATCCCTCTTGCTTGTTCAGACTGCAAATTGAGGGATGGCTGAGGCTTAGGAGGAAGATGGCTTTTAGAAAGACTCAATATCCCCACATCCCTCATCTGAAGGTAAGGGAGCTTGTAGCTCTGAGTCAGGGGCCGCAGCTGCTATTGCGCCACAGGTCTCTGCCCTCAGGTCACATAGTGACAACCAGACAGCTGTGGCATGCTTTTGCAGCTTTCTAGTACCATGCAGTGGCACACTGGGGTTATGTGTGCCCAGAGAGATGAGAGTGGCTCCAAAAAAAACCAATCAGCTTTTATCTGGAATAGAGATAGGCACCTGTCAGGCATTCTATAAATTAAGCTGTCTCTATAAATTATCCTGTGGCACTGAAGAAACTGAAGATTCTGTTTGAAGATCCATCTTCAGTCTTACACTTCTCTGCTTTCACAGCTGTGGAGATGCTCTCACATTTGCAGCAGGCTCTGCTTTGCCATAAGCAGGGCAGCTCATTGTCTGGCATTGCTATCACCATGCTTCTGCTGCACTGACTGCTTTTTGTGGCAAACACACCATCATGCTGTTTCTAAAAGGTTTGCTCCCTGTCAACACCCAGATATGCTGGAAACGTTTCCTATATCAAGGGCTCTGTCTATACCCTGAGTTTAAAAGTGGACAAAAGAAGAGGAGGAGGCAGATGTGTGTAGGTTGTTTGGAGCTTGTTGCCTCAGAGCTCCAGAATAACTGCACTTAGGAAGTGAGGCTCTGGGGAGAACTGGGACACAACAGGCCAAGCTCTTCACAGATGGGATAAACAAAAACTGACAGGAAAACACTGTATTGCCCTGGTTTCCCCAACATTTGTAAGTGCTCCAGGTCTTGGTACAATGTCCAGCTGAGCATCTGGGTGTAGCAATATAAACAGGACACATCTGGATTACAGCAGTGGTCAACCAGCAGCACGGACATCACCTGAAAATCCTCCATTTGTCTCCAGATGAGTCCATCTTACATATATTGCATGTGTCTGTTGCATGTGAGGTAGTCATCTTTGCTTCTAAAGTTCTGCAGGTAAATAACCATTTGGTGCTTGATTGTTCTGCATGCAGCACATCAGCTGGTCCCATTACAAGTAATTTAAAGTCTTTCCAAAGTGGAAAATCTCTGCTTATTTTCATTTCCTGCCTATAGTAATGTAGTAAAAGATTTTCTCATTCACTGTTTGAATCCTGCAAGCTGAAGTGAAATATTCTGTGATACAGGACAGGTCAGACTGTAGATTTTTCCACCATCCCAAAGCCTAGTTTAGTCAGCTGGATGAATTAGCTGGTAAGCATGTAGCAGGCATAAAAGAAACACTTAATGCTCTGTAAAAGTAGCCTTGAGGTGCAGTAAGGCTCTGCACAAGGGCACTAGTTCATCACACAGTGTGTCCCCAGTCTTCACTGCGTAGCTGGAGATGGAAAGCAGGACACAGCAAGCCTTTGCTAGATAACTGTCACTGTGACTGAAGGGTTATCATCCATCCCCAACAGATAAGTTTTTCTTTCCCAAGGAAAGGAAAAAGACCAGCAGACACAATCCTGAAAAACAGCATGCCTTTGAAGAAAGACATCCTCTTGCTTAGTGCTCAGGCATCTGGCAATTGATTTGCTTCTGGAAAAGCAAATTTGTCCTGGATCATCCTGTGCCCTTCCTGTACAAACAGCACAGAAAAATTGAAATCAGTTTTGCCTAGAAACAGATGCCAATTAACATCACTGCAGAAGGGCAGAAAGGGAACAAGAAACATCTCATTGGAATTGTTGACACAGGTAGAATGCTGAAGATGGTCCCAATCTTTCCCAAAGCCTTTTGTTTTTCTGTTTCTCAAGCAGTTTGTTCCTTGAAGTTTTCCTCTGTGTGTGCAGGCAAAAACATGGTGGAAAGAGCTGAGCTGAGCTCACATGGATCCCATGTCTACAGGAGTTTGTGGCAAGGCTACTCTTCCCTTAAAGGAGAGAAATGTCTTGCTCCCACCAGGCAGTGAAATGACAAATGTGAAAGCTCCACATCTGATTTATTCCCAAGCCCTGTGACCAAAAGCTGCTGTTGGTTTTGTCCTTTTCCGGAAGGTGTCTTTCCTCACTCTTGCCTCCACAGTTCTTTTCATTGTTCCTTGTAACTTTGTACAGAGGGGCAGGAGGAAGAAATGATAGGAAAAGGTTGCTTCAAAATAACCAAATACTTTATAAGCTGAAATCACCATCAAATGTGAAAAATGCATCTGCCCAGGAGAGATCTAAAGAGCTTCTCAGCCTCAGATGAAAAGGTAAATGGTGTTTTGGGTAAAATCAGCTTTTGTTTTTCAGTTTTTCCCTTCAAACCTGTTCCTGCTCTCTTGGATGATCTCTCTATGAGTCAAAACTGATTCTATTCCTCTTATAGACTGCACTTTGTCAAAGAGGAAAGCCACAACAAAAACCTTATGAATTAGGAGACATTATTTTTAGCCACAAATCAAAATTCAAATAAATAGAAACTTCCAAACTCCTAGTCTTCTTCTAGTTCCTCAGTGAAGCTTTCCACATCAATGTCTTCCATTTCTAATGGTTCTATAATGTTTTATGGTTGTATTATGCTTACAATAAAATTCAGTAGCAATGCATTGCCATCAAACAGGTGCCCTTAGGACCTGTTTGAGCTTTTCTAAACTCTTGGAGGAAAAAAGAAGAGGCCAAGAGCCACCAGAGCAGACAGACCTGTGCCATTTGGAACCATAAGAAGGTGAGCAAACCACATGAGGGACTCTCCTAGTTTTGGGCTGGGCTTCCTGGGCCAAATTACAGTGAAATCTGTAATTACAAGGTACCGTGTAATTACAGATGTCTTCACATTCTGGCCATCCTGGATCTGTGGTGTAGAGGTGATTGGCCTCTTGTGGCCATTCCTGATTCTGGGGTTTTGGCTTCCCTTTCAGTTGGAGACACTTGCAGAACATTTTTCTCTTGACTTCTATGTGTCTGTGCACCAAGTCAACTTACAGGACTACCTAAAACTAATCTGTATGACTAAGAGCATGGTCCAGATGAACTCTGACAGGCTGGGTGCTGTGAGAATTTCCCTAGGGAGCCTTATCTTGACACCTGAAGCAGGTGAGGGTTGCTTAATGGCTATAATGCTTTGGAAGATGTGCAAGATCTAGACCCAGTTTTGTGAGTGGCTTTGATTTTCTATTTGGATGACTCCAAACAATGTTTGGAGATCTGATCTTGATTTGCTGTATTTTCCCTTAAACGGAAGCCCTGTTTTCCTACCAAAATGGTGAGATACCATTTTATTGCAACCTGTCGATTGGTAAGATGCATGGAAATCCTCTTTCCTTAAACAGAGATGGCATAAAGGAATCTTAATTCATTTATTTTCTGTGAATTTAATTTTGGCCAGTTCCTTCTGCCTCATCCAATAGGAACTTCCCCCTCAAACCTATAGGCCTTGGTTCTCTGTGTTTCACCCGGGCATTGCACAAGTCTGATTGCCTCATCCCACTTCCCCCATTGCTGCTGGCTCTGACCTGAGTCCCAAAGCAGGATATATGAGAAATGTTCAGGTCAAAGCTCCCCACCCACCAGTGGGGTTTAGCCATTAACCTTTTGTTTATGTCCTTGCTGTGCAGCAGAGGCACTCCAGGTATTTCCTTGCTAAACAAAGGCAAGCGTTTAAACCCAGCAATCTGTTTGCACTGTTACTGCACACACTGTTAGACGCTTCTCTGCAGAGATTAATGCTGGCATCTTAAACATCACTAATGCTTTATAGACAATCCATTAACATCACTGTCTCCTAAGTGGCCAGCCATACCATTATTTATAAAATAGGGATCCTTTCCTAGTGCTGTAGCTACCAATCTCTTGATTTCCTGAGCATGGAATCATGCCTATTATCAGCTGCGGAGTATTTTGCACTGCTACATATTTTTTACGATATAATGAGCTGTGTGTGTGTGAGTGACATTAAAAAAAAAAAAGGCAGAATTTTGCTATTCCACTTGCTGCAGTGTATGAGCTGATCTGGTTAGACACAAAATGCAGACAGAAATCTGCCTCACCTCTCAAGCTAATTTTAGTCTCTCCCTCTGTTCTCTGTGGCTCTGTGTGTATAAAATCACTGGCAGTCTGACAGCATTTCAGTAACCTGTGCCATGCACAGAGCAGGATGTACTAACCAACCATCTGCTTGCATGGCACGGGTTAACTGATCCTGTGGGATTCTGCTTACCTAAACAAAACCACTGCAGTGAGGGAAAAAACAATGAATGGGTGGAGATGATCAGCCCATGCATTCCAGCTAGTGCAGTCCAGCAGCAATGACAGCCTGAAGGTTGCAGCAGCATCGGGATCAGCATTCCAAGTGCACCAATCTTACAGTCTGGAGTGATTTTACGTGGAGCTATTCTTTATTTGCTGAGCCATGGCCAGTAACCAGGCCAGCCTGCAGGATAATCAGAGCAGGCACTGCAAGTTCTTATCCTATATGTTCTACCAGGCTGTGAGAGATCACAAACCTGTGTGGATGCTGGAAGACATGAGAACTATGGAGTATTTTTACTGGGAGGAAAATGCCAGCCTACGAACCTACTCACCTTCAGAAGCCCTTCTTTATGCAGTGGTGCATAATCACCTGCCTTATGCTCAGTATCTGCTGTCTCATTTTCCAGAGGAGGCTCTCAAGGTGCCTGGGGAACACTTCTGCTATTGCCCATCCTCTGCTCCTCACTTGGCCATGGCAGTCACATATGACAGGAGAGATATCTTGGGACTGATCATCAAAATTGCGCACAAGCTCCCCAGCTTGAATTCCTATATCAATAGGGCTGGCTGCTTTCATCTGGAAGATGGGAAAACACCCCTGCACCTTGCCTGTGAGCTGCTGAGGTCAGAGACAGTCCTTATCCTCCTCGGGAATGGAGCATCTCCTAGGATAGAGGACAGTAAAGGGCTTACCCCACTGGACATCATCCTGGAGCAGATGTGGGACTCCAAAGTCAATGTCGCATCAAAGAAGCTCTGCCTCGACTACCTCTTGCTCTTCATGCCCAACCCACAGTTTAAGATGCGGAAAGTTCTGCAGGAGCATCCAGACCACTGGACAGCTTTGCTGGGAGAAGAAAAATTCAACAGCCTGGTGGGGAACACACCTGCTTCTTTATATCTGCAAGCTATGCAAACTATTCTCCAGACTCTTCCCCCTTCCCACTTCCCTAAAAGCATCCAGGAACTACCTATACCTCAGGCACTAAAGCCCTTACCATCCTATGGCAAAAAACTACCAGCAAAAAATGTGGTAAATGTTTTTCCTTGACTTTATTCAATGGGTCTTGGAGTTTCCAAGGCAACTTAGAGGAGCTGGTCATCCACCACCCTCTGCATTTTAGTGTGATTTTAGTACTTAACCTATTAGGCTATGCTGGAAATCCAATATTTTGTGACAAGATTTTAAATGTCTTTTCTAACTGATTGCAGGCACGGCACTTTTAAAGGCAAAAGCCTTCCTTGTTTTCTGTTTTGTTGTGCATGTGAAGGGTTAACTGTAGTTGAGATTGTGTTATGTTTGGTTTCTTAGTTGTCAGCTGGTATCAGTGTATCTGAATTCCCAGTATAACTGTATCCTGTGTAATGCACCTCGATTAAAAGGAGCTAGGTACCTAGTGGGATTTTTAAATGGTGTCACTGCTAGAGCTGGGGGAAATACCATCCCCTACCAACAAGATTCAAACATCAGGTTTCCTCTCTAACAATGCTCAAGCATCATTAGCAATTATCACGAAGTACATGGTTGATGCTGCAGGGATGCAGAGGCAGTTCCTGCAGGATAACTGATCCTACATTACTTTACAGCAGGTCATGGTGTGGCAGGCATGAGTTCAGAGAGAGGAAGTGCATGTATATATCTGGGGGATGGAAGATAAAGATGCACAGAATAGCTAACGGAAAGTATCCGGTCTCACTGGGAGCAAGGGGGTTAAAGGCAATCCCAGCACTGATGCCTCTACAGACTTGTGCAATGGGGAACGAACCTGCTGTCCAGTAAACAAATGGCAATTGGAGCAGGGACAGTGGGAGCCCTGTCTTTCATAAGTGACATTATTTCTCCTTGACTTGTGCTTTAGAACATCTCTCTGCAGGAGATGTTGCTCAGTAACTTGATTTCCTGTGGGTCTCAGAGCCACAGGCGTTTGATAGTTTTCCTAAGCTGAGGTATGATGTTCTGCTGTTAAAAGATGTTCTGCTGTTAAAAGTTGGGGTTTTTTGTCAGTTAGAGTATTTTTACTGTCAAGGTCCAGACAGAAATCCTTATCCTGGAGATTACAAAATGTTCCCACAGACTGGGCACTGCAGGCAGGGTGAGTTTGCAGAATGCGAGGCTGGGGTTGGGCAGCCTTCTGGGTAGCTCTGAACCATACATCGCTCTCTGCTTAAGGCACTGATCCTGCTCTCCTGGCTGTTCTCAGCATCAACAGAGCAGTGGCAGAATCCCAGCTCCCTTTGGGGGACATCCCTTATTTTGGACATCAGCGTTCCCCCCTCCTTGTAAGTGCAGCCCTCTGTTTTGCTGAAGTAGCATAACTCACTTCCCCTGTGAAGTGAAGAACTCATTCTCCTCTTCAGCTGGATTTGCAGCCCAAGGCAGCGGGAAACAAACCGCTTTCCACAGGCAGTAGCTGAGAAAGATGTGCAGTCAAATCTCAATCGCTTTGAGCAAAAATGGCTTGTGTCTCATCCTCATTAGCACAGGCTAATTCCCTGCCTGTGCCAAGGAGGCCATGCTGGACCTATGCCCTTCTTTCCATCAGCACAGGGAGCACTTCCATTTCGTTTCCCTCTGCATGGGCTACCTCCTGTGTGCCAGGACACTGGCATTGCCAGCCATGGCCAGGTGGAGGTTTACAGCGAGGCTGCAGAACATTCCACTCACAGCCACCTGGAACATCCTTTCTGAGACACTGGGATGCTCCTCCCTGCCATCTCTTTCTGAATGCCATGGGAGGACCTCAGTTCCGGTGCCACGTGTGCTAGGCCAGGAGAATAAGCAGGCTTACTTGTGCAGTGGAGAAAGCCACCTTTGTGGGTTGGTCAGCCCAGCCCTAAAAGTGGCAAGGGGTCATGAAGGGGTTAACACCTCCTGAAATCCCACATCTCTGATGTTGCAATGTCCCTCCACCCCTGCCCCTGGGGACTTGAATGTCCTTCTCTATCTGTGTCTATTCCTCCTCCATGGGGAAGGCTGCGAGTGGAGAAATGCAGGATCAGTGTTGGATGAGGGTTTGGGGGAAGCCTGCTTGCTCGACAGCCTGTGCTGCAGACAGAGGCTGTCACTGCTTGGGAAGCAAAGCAGAGTCCAAGGCAGATTTGCATAATAAGCGGTAGCTCAGCTGCTTCTGCCAAGCCCTCAGGTTCCCCAGCACCGGCACATACTTCCCCGAAAACCGGAGCGGGAGGCAGAGGACAGAGCAGGCTCTCGCTGCCGATGGCTGCCCGGAGTGACTGTGCAGAGCACGGCCCCTGCGGCACCCCGGGAGTCCAGAGGAGCAGGACTGGGTTTGTCTCCCAGCACTGCGGTATCTCATCTGGATGTCGGTGGGTGAGAGGCAGAGGAGGCTGGTGAAGATATTATTAGAATGGTAATTAGGTCCCGGGAGCAGAGATCCCAGGAAAGGAGGAAATGGAAATCATCCAGTGCTATTGCACTGGCTCGAAACCATGCGAGTTTCAGTGCTGTGGAGTTTCAGAAAAGACAGGAGGAAGGGGAGGGCTGTTCATCTTACAAATCCAAGGACGCAGGTAGTGACTGTCGGCATTAATGGAGAGCGCTTTCTATTAAGGCAGGAGGCTGTACTCAGAGAGCCAGAGCAGCCCACTGTGAGTGTACAATGGTGCAGGGGTCTCTTGTTGGCTGCAATAGTTGTTGAACAATGCAGAGGTCAGGAATCATGCACTTCAGGCTTTATGGGTGGATTTATAGCAAACAGCAGGATGCTTGTGTGCATGCATTTGTCCATGTGGGAGGCTCCCCTCAATCCACCTACCAAGAGAGAGAATAGAAGATGAATTGTCTTGATGAATTGTCTTTCTGGGACATTCCTGTGACTGGTGCCCCAGCCTGGAAGAAAGCTGCTAGTCCACTGTTGGCTAACATTCTAAAAATTCTGGTGTGTCCAGCCCAGAGTGTAACAGGCAGATACCCACACAGGAAAGATCACTCCACAGCCCCCTCATTTCTCCTTTTTTTGGCCCTTTTAGCAAGAGATCAAGCACCAGCTGGCCCTCAATCACATCCGGCCTCCCATCTGCAGTTCCAGTGGGCCAAAGTTTAGGGCCAAAGTTTAGTACCATGGTGACAACTCTTCCCATTGCCTCCAGCAATTTGACTGTAGGATGGACACTCCTTTTGCTGGAATGGGAGATTCTTCTCCCTAGACCCTTTTTGCTTATATTGTGGTGATCTGCCTGTTAGTTTGAGGTCACGTTTGTCTTCCTGCTTAATTCAGTGACATTGCATCAGATATGGCCAAATCTACCTCAGCCCCGCCTGTGTTGGTTTTTCTCTCCATTCTTTCCAAGCCAGGTCATTAGCAAAAGTAAACTTAAAATATTTTGCAGACTTCCTGCAACCTGATGGTCTTGAAGAATCCCTATGCTTGCATGGCAAATATGTTGGTAACTTTGTTAATCAAAAAGGGTGTGGTGATGTTTACATTCTGCATGTCTGCATACGGAGTAAGTGTTGGTCAGATCTGTATTTCTGAACTTGAGGGAAAAGAATAAACACAGGAGAGAAGTGGGGAGGGTAAAGTCTTTTCTGATCTTTGGATTTAGGTTGGTTTTGTGGGTCACATCTCTTTAATTTCAGTTTTGAGGAGTAGCATTTTAAGGATCTGAATTGTCTGTATGTGTGAGCTGTTGGTTTTGGTGAGAAGCACTTCAGTGAGCACAGTGGGGGGCATGTGAGTGAAAACACACAGGTGCTTGTGTGCACATGTGTGAGTGTCTGCCCTCTTGTCACATGTCTGCCTGCCCTCTTGTTGCACAGGTGTGTCTGCTGTCTTGTCACACACGTCTGCCTGCCCTATTGTCACCCAAGTATGTCTGCTCTCTTGTCACACATATGTGTCTGCCTTCCCTCTGTCACACATGTGTGTGTGCCCTCTTCTCATACATGTGTCTGCCTGCCCTCTTGTCACACGTGTGAGTGTCTGCCTACCCTCTCCTGGCAAACCCATAACCGACTGAGAGCTCCCACCCACTGCACTTCTCGTACCAGCAGTGAGCGATGCCCTACGGAAGCAGCCTTTTCACGAGGTCAGTGTGTGTGTCCCAGGCCCTGTGCTGCTGACAGGTAAGAACATTTCTTCTCTTGTAAAGAGGCAGCAGTTTTGCTCTTGAATTTTATCCCCAAACACAAGGGCTTCTGCTTGCCGGCAATTACAATCATCCAGCAAAAAGTTTGTGATACTAGCCACACTTTATTCTAAAACACGTTAAAAAAAAAAAATCTCTTAAACCTACGTCTTTGTCTTTCTTTTCTTCTGGGCTGCCAGCAAAATTCATGCAAAAATTCAGCAAAAAATCTAGGACTTCCTAACCCTATGCTTCTGTCTATTAGCAGGAAGGACAGGCCAGATTCTGACCTCAATTACACCTCCCTATACCTGAAGTTGCACTTTATGAGTTGGTTCCATCACTACTGATGTTTGTTGGGTTAAAGGAAAAAAACCAGTTTGTGCATTTATGTTCTTCAAAGCTCCTTAACTCTGACTTCAGCATACAAATAAACGTGACACTTAATCCCTGAAAACATTTTTTACATTTTTTGTGCTCTGAATGTATATAGAGATGTATTTTCCATCTCTAACATCAATGGAATTTTCCTGTTCCCAGTTCCTTTCATGTTTCTGGAATCAGCATAGCAGTGACAGATCAGTTGGTCACTTATTAAGACTGAATGTTGCCATGCCCAAGTACAAATGAATGTTCATTGTATGATACAACTTTCTTATAAAGCCACACTTTTGTAATTTTGGTATCTCTTTTTTAGAGGGGGAGAAATCTTCCCTATAATTGTGTTTGCACATTACTCGTTGCATGATTAAAGATAAAAAGATTGTAACGTGCTAGAATAAACTATATATACATAGCCTGGTATAATTAGGTACACTAGCTGTGAAAATAATTTAATGTCATTGTGTTAATATAATAAACTTGCAATATAAAATTGATGTGTCTTTTATTAGCCAATTGGTCAAAACCACCAACTAGTATCTGTTGCTTTTGCTTTGTCTTGTCTTATTGTTTGATGATTTCATGCTGTCTGCTGAGCCATTATCTCAAAAAATGTGACCTGAGGAAAATAATATTTCCCTTCACAGGCTTACAGTAGCTGGCTGTGCTGTCAGAGGACAGTCCCAAGTGATGAGGTGAACCCACACTTCACATATCTGCTGAAAAGTGGTGATAAATCAGGAGGAGGGACTCAACAGGGGTTGAATGGTAATTGGTTTCAGAGATTTTCATTTTTAGGTTTGAGTTCAGCTTCTGCAGCTGCTTCCCATGAACCTAAGAGTGCTGGTAGCCTGCTTTCCTTCTCTGGTTTGCACACTATCACCAAGCTCCTTTGCTTCTTCAGGTTTTTCTGTGTACAGGAAGATTCCCTTCCAGCACCAACCTCTTCTGTAGGCACAGCTGAAGGTCTTCATGCAGATGTGCACCTCTCACCCTCTGTGCTCTCCATGGGGTAAGGATCCACCAGATTCTGTGCCAAAACCTGAACTATCCAGATCCTCCTCTGCTCTAATAAAAACAGCTAACCAAAGTGTTTCAGGTGATGGGTAGCTGGTTTGGATGATGAGGATGATGATAATAATCATGGGGTGTAGACTCCAGCACCAACTGTACAGATCTCCTCAAGGCACACTAGTACATGCAAGCTATAACCAAATGATAACTCCTTTGAGCCTGTGCTTGCATAGTAAGTTACTGGTTTCATGGAAGAATGCAGAGAGGGAAGTTTCACTGATCTCATTTAAAGATCATCAGTCCTTGCCTTCATAGCAGGAGATTTATCCGTAACTACTTCACCACAAGAATGTGGTCCCCAAAGATGTAGTTTTCTGGCTTATTTGCTTCCATGTTTCCTGTGTTTGATAAAGGGAATCTGATACAGTTTCTCTTGAGCCCTGGCAGCTCTGCTGGGGCTGACTATTAGGGAGCCCTGGGCTGACACATCCTCAGAGCCAGTCTCATGTAGGTACCAGGTTTTTTACAACTGTAGTTAGTTGGAGCCCACGCACTAGCAGGCAGCAAGACAGATTTAAATAGAGAAATATAAAGGGTATATTCCCTTGTGTGGGAGGAAGCACTGTCACAAGCAGATGATGCATTGAGTGAAATCCTGCCCACGCCTCAGTTACTCGGGTGCACCTCCCTGAGTGAGTCACCCCAAAAGCAGCTGACAGGTTTGGCATGTACCACACTGTCCCGTGTCTGCCTGGCCAGCACAGCAGCAATGCCTTGGGGGAGCATGCTCTGCCTTCTGCTGCACCACCTCTCTCAGTTGGTGATATGGATGGCCACCAGGCTCCAGCTCCCAAGATGCCTGCCTTTGTCTCCAGCACTTTGGAAGCTGCTCTGAAGCCAAGAAGCCAGATTTCTCTGGGGGTGACTCCTAAGCAGTGCTTGATCTGGGAAATCAGTCATAATTTTCCAGTGTCAACTCCAGCTCTAGTAAAATATGTGTGTATTTTGGTGCAGATCCCCTGTGAAGGAGAAGTTTATTGCTGGTGGGAGGGCTTTTGGTGAATTTCTTGAGTTTGTAGAGATAAGGGAGCTGTGCTCGGTACACCAGTTCTGCCCACCCACACAGATCCCTGTGGAGAACAGTGAGAAGGAGGAGGAATGATTATCACAGAGTTGTCAGACTCACACAAGAAAACCTGGGAGGAAGGAAGGGAAGAAAAGGGTTGGGAGAGGCAGTATGGCAAGATGCCTTATGGGAAGCAGATCCCACAGCTGAACAGAAATAGGGAAAATAGTCTGGAGAATCCCAAGCCACAGTACAAGCTATGAGAAACATAGAAACTACTCACTGCCACTTCCTATGGAGCTTGGCTTCAGGGTCACAGAGAATGTCAGGATGATAAAAAAGAGGCTGACAAGTATTAGAAAAGGAATAATCACTAGACCTGACTGGAAATTGATGTTTCTATCCCACCAAAAATCACAATATTGCAAAATACACTTAAGTTCTAATTTGAAATGAAAATTCAAAATATCAAAACCAGTTTTACAAGGAAGAAAACTGATCCAGATCTATCATGATAATTCTTAAAGAACAGTGACTTTTTTATGATGCAATACTTTGCTTTTTAACAGTGTTGAAGCACTGAAAAATAATAAAAATATTATAAAAAACCCACTTCTTTTCATAGCTGAAAGTCTTTGTTCAGATTTTCTTGTACCAGAATTTTTGTCAAAATAGGAACATAAAGCCCACAGTGCTGGGTGCTCCCAGCATCATGCCACGTCTCCAGCACTGGCAATGGGAGAATCCAGGTAAGCAGAGCACCTTTGCCTGGCTACTTTCCGCAATACATTTCCCACTTAATTCCCTCAATTCCCACAGCTCTTGGATTGGGGATATTGGAGGCTATACCCTTGCCTGGTCCTTCAGAGTACTCATCTTTTGACCTAATGTCCCAAATTTGTCTACTTCTTTTCTGAGCCTGTTGATACAGTCACATCCAAGACTTCCTGTGGCAGCAGTTTACATTTATCTGCATCCAAGATCATCTGCCACTTCTTTTTCCTACTCAGTTTAGTGGGGGTCTTTCAGGTGCCTCTGTGTGGTGTTTGATACCTGGAAAACTCCAGTAGCACTGTGAACACAGAGCTATCACTGCTCACTCTTTTCTGCAGCCACAGGTTATATACTAAACAAAACTTGTTCCCACAACAGTCTCCAGGACACCCCACTGCTGACTGTTCCCCATCCTTTTCCATTCTGTAACCAGCTATCACTGCATGAAATAACTCCTGTGATCCCATGACAGCTTAATTTCTTTAATACTTTGGTGTGGAACCTTGCCCATAGGTTTCTGAGGATCCAAGAACATTATGTTCATCAGATCTCTCCTTTATGCTCTGTCCTTTTGAGTGAGGTAAGTACAAGCAATTCAATTTTTATTAAGGTAAACTTTGCAGTAAAACCTGTTCTAACAGGAGATGACAGAATTAAAAAGCTTTGTCCGTTAGAAGGACCTAAAGATTTTTATGGTTTGTGCAAAATCTGCTTACAGAAGTACAGCCCATATTGTGATTCTTGGGACTGTCCTGTGCAGAACCAGGAGTTGGACCTGATGGTTCTGGTGGGTCCCTTCCAACTCACAATATTCTTTGGTTCTGTGATTCTGTAAAAAACATTGCCTTGAGATTGTAGGGGAATTCCAGATGGTATTTCTTTAAAAGTGTTTTCTAATTTTGAGGCTTTGACTGAAGCTGAAAATGAGCAACTATAGGACAAAAATTTCTGTTATTCTGCCTGGAAGGTGTTAGGGAGAGACACTGTAAGCAGACTCTTCTTTTGAGTTTACAGATTGTAGTGAGATACTATTTTCAGTCATGATGCATGATGCAGACCCTAAACTTCTCACCAATAGAGGTGATTGTTTGATCAAATGGGGGTTTTTTATGGGACTACTCCTGTGGGTAGAACTGAGTTTCTCTGATAGATACAGACTTGGGCTTACTTCTCTACCAGCCTGCAGAGCCCAGCATGGTGACAGACAGAAATAAAATTACATTCCATGCATAATCTGGGATTTCATGAAAGGAAAGCCAAAATGATAGGAAGAAAGAGCTCTGCCTAAATTAGGTTTCTGCTTAGAGGTGTGTTCCCTAAATACTCAGAAATTCACATGCTTACTTAGGCTCAGTCAGATATGGTGAGCTTCAGGAAAGTGTAAGGTATAGCAGGCAACCAAAATTTGGGATGAGGGACGCTGAGAGTAGCTTTCCCACAAAATTATCCAGCTCTTCTTTTGCAGAATTAACAGATTCTAGCAGCCAATTGGTGCTTTGTGTTCTCTGGAAAACATGAACCAGGTTCAAAGTGTCTCAGTTCTGCCCTGATGCACATGATCATCATCCCCTCAATTAAAAAACATCACTAAAATGACAAAGTCAAATCATAGACCTGTCCATGCCCTTTCTTATTCCCTTTTTGCAGATATTTAGACCCAAGGAGCCCCCTCCGTCATAGCCTGGGCTTTTGCTCCCACTGCCTTGGAGGAGATGAACACACAAATGTCAAGCTGTAAAATGACTGCACATGATAAACAGCATACAGCATGAACACATATGCAAGCACCATATGTGAAAGAAGAGGCCCTTCATGAGCCTTACTTATTTTTGGAGTGAAAAGTCCCTGCCTCAGCCAGGCAGGAATCCATGACCAATATCCCAGTTCCTTACTGGTGCAAGCCTGACAGGTTTTGCTGAGCTACCTGTCAGTGCAACTCATCTAAGATTCAAGCAGGCTACTCTTTGCCTTTAGGATCAGGTCAGACTTTAAACAGGCAACTTCAGCTTTACTTTTTAGTAGCTATGGCTTTTACTCCATGTAGACTTTTATACCATCTTCAGTCAAATCTAGAAACTGTTCAACCTGGCAGACCTGCTAATGCATATGCTCTCACCAGCTAAGAGGAAGAGAAAAAAACCAAAGGAATGTGTTTTAAAATGAAAGCCCTGTGTTTAAGTTTTACATTTCAAATGCTTTAAGTGGTTGGTTTTTTTTTTCTTCTTTCATTCCTGCAGTGTTGCCTGAAAAGCCAGTTTTGCTTGGCTATTGTTGGCTTCACTGCGTGGCTCCGTGTGTTTTGACAGTCAGTCCTCAAATTGCCACAACTTTGAAGTGAATCCATCTTCCAAAGGTACACCTTTTCTTCCTCCTCTCCTCAGCATCAGTAGCATATGAGCCCTGTGGGGCTTTTGAACTCAAATACCACCGTTTATTAGAAGAGAAAATAGAAATGGTAGCTCATAAAATAAGGAAACTCCGCTGGGCAGGGCCGGATAGGAATAAAAAGGACTTACCGGCAGCCACCCCTTCTCCCAGGTGTGTCCTGGCTTATTGGCTGCCTGAGCTGCGGAGAAGTGAAAGCAACTCCTTACACCTGTGCAGATGCCGCCGGTGATAATTTCCGCACAGCTCCGTTGTCTTGCTTTGGGTTTGTTTTTAATTTTTTGAAGACTTTTCTGACTTTCCACCCCGGCGGCTCCTGTGCGGGCACCGGCTGGGCCTGGCCCGCCGCGCCCCCAATGCCCGCCAGGTGGCGCCAACTCCCTTCGGCTGCAGCCGTGAGGGACTGCCCCGAGGCCCTGAGGGAGCCCGGGGCCCTGAGGGTGCTGCAAAACGTAGAATATGCAGTTTTCCTTATGTTATAAAGAAAAGCCGATTAAACCGAATTTAATAATTGAAATGATAATTTTTTATTGTATGACCGAGAGACAGTCATCAATTTCCCCGATAAAAATCACAGCCAAGCCCAGGAAGTCGGCACCGGGTGAACTCAGGACTGTCCCTCTCTCTCTGACAGTGAGTCCCTCTGAGTTCACAAAGTTGTTCACGTTCAGTGTTCAGTCTGTTTTTATACATTTTTTCTGGCCTGGGGCAGAGATTCTTCCTTTCCTTTCAGATTCATTTCATTCATGGTGGTGTCTTTGCTCCGAGGTGGACAGTGTCGTTTCCTGGGTGGAAGATGCATAATGATGAACTCTCCAAAGATCCTGGCCATCCTGATGTTGGTTCTTTGTCCCTCGAGTCCTGTAGGACAAAGCTGTTCCTGGGAGTGATTGAATGTTTGATTGGGTTTCCTGGAACTTGGTCTGGGGTGGGCCTGCCCAGGTGTAGCATGAATGGGCTATCTCCTGTCCCGGCCACGGTTCTTCTTATGTTAATCAGGATGCAGTATCAGTGTAGCCTGGTGTATCATTGTGGGGAGTTGGATGTTCTGCCCATGTACGCATATGATAATGAGTCTTTGTTTCTCGGCAGCCAGGCAGGGTGTGTTGCAACCCCTGCTTGCTACTGAAATCTTTAGATCTTAGTTTCTATAACATGTATTTTATATCTGCACGAATTAACAGATTTCTTCCATAACATTTAGAAAGGACAGTCTTTCGTGTTTGATCTTTGTATGCTTTCCAGCTTAATCAGCAGGAAAGGAGATTTTCGAAACAGCGGTTAACGAGCAATCCCTGAGTGATATCCAAGTGTTAGAAAGACAAATTACTTGTTGGTGGAGTTGCCTTCTTAATGTTGAGGGCTCCTGGTGTTTCAGTGATCTCCAGCCTTGGGGGAGGTTGACAAAGCTTGGGAAGAAGAATGTGTGGCTGATAGTGGACACAAAGAATGCAGAATTTGTGGGTCTCAAGGACATTTGGCAGGAGCCCAAAGATAAGGAAGAAATTAATAAAGACAACTCAGCAACTGTGCTGTATCAGCTCCAGTTGGGTAAAAGGTAATTCTGGCAGAGGGAGATGGTGACCACCAACTCATGGCCACAGACCCAAGAAACCCACTGACCTGAAAGAAGAGTGAGTATGGGAGGGACTAATTAGCAGGAGAAGCAAGAGAATCATTAATAAGCAGAAGACAGAATGCTAATTAACAAGAGAACTATGTAACTTGTAGTCAACAAACGCAAATTCCTTTGTTTGCTAAAATGTCTAAGTAGCAAAAGGTTTTGATAGTTGATGAGCTTGATTTGTGGAATACCATCAAGCATCCATGCTTGTGCAACTCTGAGATAATCAATGTCTCTCTCAAGTGTATAATTATAGGCTTGTTGCCCACGGGTCCCATTTTTGTGGATGACAAGGTGACTCCAGGGCTGTAAGAAGACCCTGCCACTGTGAGGGGACCCCAGGATGGTGAGGTGACCCCAGTGCTGTTGGCTGCCCCTTGCCTCTGTCTGTCTGGTGATCCTACAGCATATCTTTCAGATGCAGTGTCCAAACCAAACCCAAATATGCAAACCCAGCTGCAATAAGGTGATACAGGTGCCTTTATTGTCAGCCACCAAGGAAAGGTTTGGGGTTCTTGCAGTGATGGAAGGGCCTCAGGTGCCATGGAAGTTGACCCTGGAGCTGGGCTCTAGACAAAGAGCTACAAACAAAAACAAATTTTTTCACACAGGGCATGTGGGATCGCTAGGCAGAGATGGGCAGATGGACATTTTTCATCCTCTCTGCTGCCTTCAAGGTAAAGGAGAAGCTGTGCTGACTTAGTTGGCCATGGACAGCTGAGAGGTTCCATATCTGTGTTTAGCAAAGTACCTAAAATCCAGGGGTGTAATGCAGCCCCGTTGGATCATGGCTCCTGCACAGAAAAGCTCATTAGACAGAGGAGTCAGCCGTGGTGGAGCTGTGAGAACCACCATTTCCCGCTTTCTCAGGAGAAGGGTGGCTGACGCAGGAAGCATGTCCACTGCAGCCAGGCAAGGAGCCTGCCTGTGCACTGGGCATCTCTTGCAGAAAGCAAAGAATTACTGAGGGGCTAGATACCTATCAGGAAACAAGGAAAAGTACTGCCAAAGATGTCTTTAGCTCTGTTTCTGGCACATTTATGAAATGTCAAATACCTAGACAGTGGTACTGGCCCAATAATAGCCTGAAGTCTCAGCTAAAAAAAAACCAGTCTGTCTTCTTGGAGCTGTCATTCTCTGATCTGGGGGTCTGTTCCTTTATTTTCACTCCTCTCTGCTTCAAGGCTAATCAGCAGAGCTTGCAAGCCAGTAAGAAATTGGTTAAAAATCAGCTTTATATGCAAAGCCTAAAATAAAACATCTGTATATATCCCAGAAGCCTTCACAATCTCCTGTTTTATTAGTATCTCTAAAATAACTTTTCTATCCTGACTCTAATTCCAGCTAGAAGCACTCTGATAATCCTCATAGGACTGTTATGTGTATTTCCAATTAAGCAATTTATAAGCACAGGCTGTGAGGAGCTTTTTGTTCTTAAGGAAATCATTTCTTCATTAAGAGTAAAACAAATCTTTTTTTATCCCTGCTTAATATGAAAGCCCTTGTGTCCCCTTCACATATGCTTTAAGTACTGAACTGTGTAGAAGGAGATTAATCATGGGTTGTACCCCAACAAGCAGGAAAGACACAGCAGCTGGGTCAGTCACTCAGGGAATAGGCTTTTAGTGTTTGTTTTCAGAGACAAGTAAAAGTCAGACAGACAGACAGACACTTGCTTTCAAGCTCCTTGTCTTTGCCAGAGGCAACCCACACAATCATGAGCCCTTCTGGAGTCTGAGTCATGAAGAACTGCAGCAAATAAAATTAAGACAGTCAAGAGGAAAAAAAAAAAATCCCATTCATGCCCAGCAAATGAGTAGAAGTTCCAAATTTCCTCGTTTTGCAGGCTGTGTAACTTAATTAGATGAATCACAGAACACTGAGAGTGGAAAACACAGGCCAGACAGCTCATAAGAGTCCACTTCATTCTTTCACACTGGCAGCATTATCTACCTCCCTGACAGGGAAGAATATCCCTCCATTTTCCTGGACTGTCATGAGACATGGGCAAACATGGAAAATGAAGAGCAGAAAGGATGGATGATTGAGTTTAGCTTGTATAGTAGCACAAGCATCCTATTCCTATTTTTGTCCCCAGGCCCAGTCATTTACACTTTCTATAAAGGCACTCACGAACCCATGTTCTGGTCAAGGGCAAACCCACGACCAAATAGCATGAGTTGCACTGAGCAGCACCTTCAAAGGGAGGGCACACTTGCTAATATCAGGAATGAACTCACCAGAAAGCTTCTGATCTGGTCACAGAAGACATTTTGAGGCTTGAATGTTTCTGGAACTCTGGAAAGAAACCCCACATAAGTGTTGTAAGTAAACTGCATTCCCTCCATTTTCCTCTAAGCCCAACTAGAAGGAGACCTGCTAATGAGATAGCTCCTGAATGTTTAAGGTTAGTATCTTGTATCTGTTTACAGTAACAAATGTAAAGAAGTGGAGAAACTGACAACAAATGGAATTACTACATTAGTAAAGAGCTAATCTATAGAAATAGGTTAGAGATCAAGATGCTGCAGCTTGTAAACCTGTGCCAATGCTTGACTTGCACAGGGTCAGTGGGAAATGTGTCCTGTATTCCAGCAGCACCAGCAGCCCCAGGTATTTTTCCCAGAAATGGGTGCATAAAATGGCTGATGAATGAATCTAGAAGTGAATTTAATTGTACAGTTCAATGTAGATATTGTATAATTCAGTGAAGAAATTATGAATTTAGAATGGCCTTAAAACCTTGAGGTTTCCTTCTCAGTCTCTGCATTTCATGCCATGCTCAGTAATACCATTTATCTTTATGTTATGGAACGGATTTTATTTAGCAGCACAAGGAAGAAATGCCTGGCTATAGTTCTCTCAGCAAGCCAAATGGCACTGTGGGTTTTGGTTATTCTGATTTTGTGATGTCACTCTCTATCTTAAAGGGAAATAGGTTTTGAAGAGGGATTTGAAAAAAGATGGGGTAATATATGACACTGTGCATTGGCTCCTGGGACAGAGACAGCTCTACTGGTGCATGGAGAGTCATTGATCTGCCAGCTCAAAATACAAGTCTTATGTTACGGCAGCATGAGAGAAAGAAAGAGGACAGAGTGACAAACAAGTCATACTTGGTGCTCAGAGTCAGCACTGCTGTCAGAATGGAGGGAAAAGAGGTAAAAAATGTCAGAAGCAGACAAGCAGGTTGAGAAAGGCACTCCAGGAAGCAGAAAGGCACAGAAAATAATGTTGTAGGGGGAAATGGAGGATGAGGAGGGAAAATAAGTATTAATTATACCATCATTATGCAGGGCATGAGGTCAATCTGGAAGCTGTGTTTTGTGTTGGCTGTAGTCTCAGGGACGCCAGAAACAGAGGAGATAACATCCAGCAGAAGATAAAGTGGTCGAGGGCATGATCTGTCCTGAGTCTTAGAAACACAGCAGAGGAAAAATCATTTGTGTTTAGGTGTAGCCTAATGTACAAAAGAGTATTGTGAGCAATCAGAGCTGTCTGGCTACTTCACCTAAAGGAAAAGGGATATGGCAGTATCTCAGTTATAAAAACTGAGAGAACAAGAGGAGGCAGTCAAAGAGAAAGCTCAGGATTTAATTTGCTCAGTGTTCAGTCACCAAGAGACGTGGGGGTGGCAATATTGCCAAAGCAAAACTGAATTGAGGAAAATAGATTAGAAGCAGTGAGTCAGATGTGTGAGCTCATGGTGGCACAGCTGATATTTGAAATTGCAGGAAGAGTGAGGATCATGGAACCCTCACAGGGACTTTTCTTCCTGAGTTTTACAGTTCAGATCCCATCAAAACAGTTCAACAACTCTTAGTCACCACAAACCTGCAAGAGCATGTCAGAGAAGGGAAGGGAAAGGGAGAGCAGTGGGCAGATATGGAGCTGCAGGAATATTCTTTGGATAGAATTTTAGAGGAAATCACTCTCAAATTTAGATCCTCACTGAAGACCTCAGGCCTTAGGGGAATCTTTTGTGAGTAAAGGTTTAGGACTTGTGCGTCAGCTGCTGTAAAGTCTCTTTTGTGGCTGTTCCAGGTAGTACCAAACCAGATGATCCATAACAACACGTGGACCATGGAGGCACAAGTCATATTTCTGTCCATGACTGTCACCGTGGTTCTGAGGATTTTTCTACACCTTCTGATTTGTCTTTCATATTGCAGTCAGAATTTTTACTTTCCCGCACTTTTTACTATAAACAATAGCTTTGTATTCCTAACTGTCCTTCATTGTTTACATATTTTTAGGTAGGAAGAGAAAGTTGATTGACAGTTGTCTTAACCAATGTGGTTTGGGAGGTAGGATTTCATCCTCCAATCCAAAGGCACCTTTGGAAATGTATAAAATTGCGTACTGTAAATAAACTTGGGCTTTTTCTGCTTTACCCATCACCATGCCCTCGTGAAGTTCTTGTATCATGTTATGGCATATGACTGCATACAGTAAAATAATTTTGTTTAGCCATCTTATATTTGTTTGCCTTCCACCAATACCAGTGTAATTTCTTTTGGTATCCAAATGCATTTTTCTACCCTTACTCGAACTTTTGCAAAAAAGGCAACCACTTTGCAACAGCTCCTTGATTTTTACATACCTGCCGTAGAGACTGTGTGTCCTAGGGTGACTTTATGATGCCTGTATCCCCAATCGTCTGTCCTGCTTGTGATGTATATTGAGTTCTGTACCTTTAAAACAGTCTGACAGTGAACCAGGAGAAGAAGAAGATACGTGAAGTTTTTGTTTTGAAAGTACTGCCGGACTCCCACGCATTCCTCTCCTGACTGCTGTTCGTGGAGGCACGGACANGGTTTGAGTTGGCTTTCCAGAGGAAACCCCCCTTCGGAGGTTTCCTCCCAAATTTGCCCCAAACTAAGACACTGTGATAGCAACATGCTCCTGTATTGCTCTAGTTTTACATGCACTGTTTCATCTAGTCCTTAATTCTTCCACTAAGGCACTCAATCTGGACTACTGAAATACTAGGACAATAATTCTTTATCCACTGTGGAACATTAACTGAGTGTTAAGACAGCGATTTGCTGTATATTATGAGCGTGTCTCCATTTCATTTCCTCTCTGGAGATGGTGATTCACTGATGGAGAGATGTTCTTCCAGGCAAGAAAAGATTAAGTAGAGACAACAGACTCAGAAGTAATAAATAAGGCTGTAGAACAAAACTGTAATATTATATTATTTTAGAAGCCATATATAATCATGTCATCACAGTTGTGCTGTGATGTACGCACGTGAGGGAGCAGAGTTAAGGTGGTGCCTCTAATCTAATACTGTGCTAGTCCAGGAGGTTAGAGTTTACAGCTGTGTATTTTATGCTGCATCAATCCAGCACTGGGAAGGAGGTTTGCATCTACTTAGCCACAGTAGGGTCCTCTTGGTTCCCATCAGTCAAAGTGTTCTTCAAAGGAATGTGAGCACTACTTCCCCTGCTTCCTACATGTGAATGCAAGGTGCAGGTCCTTTAGTCCCTGAGATCAATGGCACGTGCAGTACAAAGGACCCAAGTTTCCTGCTCCCTGCTTCTTTGTGCAGTATGTGCTGCTACTGTCTTTTACTCATGCCCTACAAGAGGGAGATCGTGTGGCTGAAATTCGGGGGACAAGTTTGGATAGTGCCTGTCCAATACAGACAGAGCACAGGCTGGCATGACAGGCAGCCTGCCAGAATTGTCACATCACCCTGTCTGAGGGAACCAACTTCAAAACCACACAGCAGCAATTGATCAAAGACAAGGTTGTTGCTCTTTTGTGTCTGTGATTCTTCTGTCCAGAACGCACCTGGGCTGATGTTGCTATCCTGGCTGCTCTTCATACTGTTACTGGGAGCAAACCAGGCTACACTTCTTCAAGCTTGGGACAGGGAGCACATGTGGCATATTGGGTGTAGGCAGAAAGAAGGGGCTCACTGGACTCTGTTCCTGGGGTTTTTTTTGGTAATGGCCACATGGCAGACATTTCAGCAGCCTGTTGAGCACAGTAGCCTACCCCAGCTGCAAAGGTAAATTTTAATTTTAACTGTAAAGATAAATTGTAAATTCTTCTCTGAGTGGATCAAGGTGCAGAAAAGAACCTGAGGTTGCTTGTTCATTACAAGAAGCCATATTGCTATAGGACTTAAAAAAGCAGAATGCTTCTTTTGAGCAAACAAATGTCAGGACACTGATCGGTCACTACTTGCAGGTCTTTACTGGGAATCCATTTCACTTAATCCAGACTTGCTGAAGATGTCTGAAGAGAGGGCTTGATCATTATTCTGAAGCAAAATGAGGTATGCAGTGTGCCCTGTTTGTTTTTGATGCTGTGTTGTGTAGCTGTGAGAGTTCAAACCTCCAGACACTCTGGAACTGACCCTGCTCTCTCGTGTAGGTCAGGCTGTTATCCCAGGCCGGGAGCTTGTGCCTGTAATGCCCTGCTCTTCTCTTGCTATAAGAAGGGATGGGTGCCGGCGTGGTGGTTACAGTGCTGGTGGTTACAGTGCTCTGTTAGCTCTCACTTCACACTCTGGGGAACTTCAGTGTTTCACAGCAGAGTCAGAGGTGACATTCTTAGCACATTCCTTTCATTTCTTTCCCCTGGCATAGCAATTACTATTCTACACAGTGCTGCCTCATGTTGTTCTTTACAACTTATTTTTAAGGTTTCCCCAAACACTTGCCTAAGTAAGAGTTTTTGCATAATTGCTCCTCAAGATTTGCATTGCAAAATTTCTACACTGTATTAGCTCTTGGAGAGGGCTACAGGCTTATGTTACCTCCCACTAAATTAAGCCACACAGCTCTCAATTGAATGATTGAAACACAGGAATATGCATTGCTTTTTGCTTCTATTCTCAGAACAGCATTGTTCTTTCTTGGCCACTTCATTTTTTTTTAACTATTCCAAATTTAATTGTTTCTGCAATAGGCCTTAAAACTTTCCTAATGGAAGGGGGCTGCAGTATCTGTCAGAAGAATCTTCTGGTGTATTTTTGGAAGCTTATCAGATTCTCAGGTTTTGCAACCTTGAGTGAGGCCTGATTGATTTGTGACTGATGGCATCAGAGAGGTAGTTCTCTTTTTCCTTCCTTGTTTAATCATATGCCTTAAATTATCATCAGTGATGGGTTTATGTTACTTCTTACAGATTTACAGAGTTTCAGCACCAGTTATATCACTGGATTCAAAGGGAAAGATGATAGACTGAACTGCATTTGCTTTCCAAAATCTAGCTTTAAAGTTTCCCTCTGGACTGGAACTCACTGATTTTAATTCATTTCTGAATGGCACTGATTTAAGTAATTTTTTCACTACTCTCCTCAGAGTAATTGTTCTCTACCTATTTGTAAAGGTTGCTTAATCCTCTGTCTTCACTTTGCTCTGGGTTGTTTTAAAATTCTCCCATTTCTAACTGTCACTTCCATTGTGATGTTTGGACTCTTGCATGCAATTTAAAAACATCTTCTGTCATTTTTGCCTTTGCAGTTGTTTCTTTACCATGCTAGCTAGTTCTTTTTGATCTTTTCTCACTTGCTCCAAAAGTTTGTTGTTTATTTATTTTTTTAATCTGGCATATAATGTTCTTCAAGTTCAAGCTTGTGATCATATTTGCTCCTGAGCATCCATAACCTCTTCCTTAGAAATAGTTCTTAGCACTTTTCATGACTTCTTAGCAAAGATGTCATGATAAAAATGAAGTGGGGAAAGTGCAGTTTCTAACAATATTCATTGAATCCTCCAAGTAATGATCTTTGGTTTCATCTCCTGACAAAATGTGCTTGATATGGTGACTTTTTGGTCTCCTGCTATGGGTGTAAAAATTACCTACCTCCTTATTCTTTGGATGTAATTTTAAATGCTGTTACCAGCAGGAAGTTTGACTGCCTGGCTTGACAAGTTTAATAAGCTGAGCACCACTGGCCTATTTCTTTGATGATAAATGGGAGGGGAAGTAAGTGGGGAGTAAGCTACAGGTGCACCATCTCCCTGGGTGAGGACAGTCGTTCTTTGGGGTTATGAGCCTGTTTGAACTTCTCTCTGCTTGTAAACAAACTGGTAAGATAGTAAACAAGTTAGTGACCACCTGGTAAACTTCTGGCAAGACACAGGTAAACGCATGCAGCCTCCAAAACAAGGTATCTGCAGCCAAACTGCATATTGGGAATAATCTGCAGCCTTTGTCAGCCCCCAAACCAAGCACAGACATTGTCTGGAAGAACATCTGCTCACAAGAGCCAGGGCTATCCTGGTAGTTTCACAGCACAGGGACACCCTGTTCCAAATCTGTGCCCAGGCCTAGACTTTGCATTCTTTGGGTAAAGCGTATATTGTGCTTTGTTCCTTAATTTTTCTGTGGTGTGAGTCCTGGAGTCAAGAAAGAGGTTCAAGATACCTCTCCCATGCTTCCTGCTCTGGGAATGATGGTAAGGGGTGTTTCCATCACTGCCATGAGATGTGACTTGGCTCTTTGGTACTGTGATAGAAGGTTGACCCGGCAGTGACATCCAAAATGTTCTATAACACTCTCTTTCTAGGCACCCTTTCCTGCAGTGTATATCAGCCACACTTTGTAAAATTTTATCTGAAGTTGTTCAATCGCACATAAAAATTAGAGTATGCAATTATGTTGGCCTGGTTAAAAATCTTACAATACTGTGGCTTGGAATGCTCACTTTTTCCAGGCATCATAGAAAAGGCATTTTTGGTATTAAGTGAGCCCCTTTCACTGTCTCCAGGAAAACATATCTTGGCCAAATCATAAACTCTGACTAATTTTAATTTGAACACCCTCAGTAGAAGTTTGTTCTCTTGGCAGCTGAATTCCTGGCTGTGATATCTGCAGTGAGCACCCTCCAGCTTCTCCCTGCCAGCTCATCTGCCTGTGTGCAGCTCCATGCTGCAACCTGGGACTGGCACCTTCTCCTCTGGAGCACAGAGCACTGCAGGGTGTGGAGTGGGGAGCAGGACCAGCAGCAGCCAAAGCTGGACACTTGGACTTATTATAGGGAGGAAGGAGGGTAAGCAGAGAAAAAGCAGAACCAGCATCCATACAGCTTCTTATGTTCTTTCTCCTCCAACACTGAAACAATCCAAGGCTTTCTAGAATCTCAATGTTTATTTGTTGGCAAATATCTGTATTATCTGGTGATGAAGGATGTATCCTACATCCCTCAAATTTTTTGATTGAGTTTCTACCTCATGCAACTGATATCTATGGATGATAATGGACGTCTACTGCTACCGATTACTTATTAGCACATGGGATCGAGATCTGTACTTCAGACCTAATAGGTTTCAGTTCCATTTGGAGGTCACTAGGGTTTCATATAATATAATTTCTTTTTGATTAACATGGCAAGTGACTTGGTAATTCCAGTAAATTACTAGGTACTTAAAGTAAACCTGTCTGGAAATACAAATTTCTGCCCAGCTGGAAATTTTAACAGTAGACATTTTACTTGAGACAAAACAGGGAAAAAAAAGGTACTGTATTCTTGTGGTAGAACATTTAAACAAATGCTCTTCTAATTTTTCCTCTGTGAGTTATTTCCTCAAAGGGTTAACATGAAAAAAATAGGGTGATCAAAGATTTTATGTGTCTTAGTTTGGAAAGACAGGTGTCTGCCAGGGAAAAGCTGGAGCTTCCCTTGGAATGGAGAATGTAAACGCTCTTCCTCTGAATTATTATAATTTTGCAATTAAGGGGCTTTCAGGCAAAGATATGGGAATAGGAATAACAGTTCTTTATGAAGAATATTAAAAATACAAATGTAGTAGTACAAAAAAACCAACCAAACAAAAAAGAAAACACTGACAGAGTCAGAATGCAACCTGACACCTTGTTGGTCAGAGTGTTGGTAGCAGTCCAATTAAGTCCTCCTGGAGTGACAAATGTGGTTCTGTTGGGGCAGAGATGATCCTGTGGAAGGGTCCAGTGGTAGTGAGATGGGTCCACTCTTCCTCTGGGAAGCCAGTGGAAAACAGGCTGTCCTGGTGTTCTGAATCTCAGGTTTTATCCAGGTAGGAATGCTTGGCTCCTCCCACTGGGTGGAGCATCTCCCAATGGAACGATGTAATTTTATCAGTCACATGGTGAGCCTTAATGGCCTATTAACAACAGATATCCCCCCGGAGGGAGGATGGGTTGTGGAAGAGATAAAGAACACTGCTCCACCTGGTTTTAACAGCTGGCCTATTAACAGAAGGCACCTGCCCCCTCCCTCCCCCCTGGAGTCACGAGGAATTGGTCATAGAAGAGAAAAAGCACTTCCCCAACTGGTTTCAAACGATAATAATAGAACACATAAGCTTGGTTACATCTTGCATTGCAACCCAAGACATTATGGAAGGACAACTTTGATCTCATAGATTGTATAAGGCAGGACTTAATCCAAAATTAACATCCTATATGGGTTAATTAAAGGAAATAAATATGAGAAAGTTTATTCTACTCTTGAACAGCTCATTTAGCTGGTCTTTAATGTAAATTGTCAATGAGGTTCCTGTCATGAAAATAAATCTCATTAAAAACACATCATTTGTTCACACACATGTAAACCAAGGAAAGAGTGTGCTCCTACAAGATGAAATTTATATTACTCACCTGCAGAGCAAAGGTGATGTGGGTTTCAAAATGCAGTCACTCTTGCTTTTGTCTGGGCTTACATTTCCTGAAAAAACTTTCTATTTCCCTCTGTGGGCTAACAGAGTCCTTAATTAATGTGGAATAATGGGGGGGCTGCAAACCAATGACTGAAGGGCAGACTTGGAGCAAGAAAAGCTTGAAACCCGCATTCCCCCTTTACTAGTGAACTCATATTGCCAAAGATCATATGTCCTTAGGTTACAACTTCATGAGATTTTCTATAACTTTCCATTGAATAGAAGTTCAGATAAAATGAAACTGTGAAAGCAAATACTATTTGAAACTGTATAAAAGTGTAAAAAATTATATTTGGCTTATAAATCATAACATCATATTATTATTATTCTCTTGGAGCAATTTATGGAGCAGTAAAGCTAGAATTCTGTACAGAGATCAAAGTCAATATCTATCTCCATCCCTACACCAACATTACTAGGAAATATTGCTAGACATTGCAAGCTATCAAGAAAATAAGAATAATATTAACTAGAGCCTTTTTTCCATATTATAGTCCCATATTACAAAACAAACAAGTATGCAGTCCTTCTTTGTATACTTACAGAACTTTCTCTCCACAGGGCAATAAAGAGGCAGAGATTCCTGAATGGTTGGTTGAGGGCTGAAAATTGCAACATCAGGGATACCTCAAGAGGCAGTGATCTGTAAGGTGAGAAACTCTACAGCAACATATTTGTATGGGAAGTGGGCATAGAAAGAATTCTAATGTTTTCATTGTGTTTTAAAATCTATGTGTGAAGGTCACAGCACAGCTGTTGTTTCATATTTATGGTTCCAAAAGCTTTATCCATTCATTCTGCATATACTTTCCAGGCTGAGGTTATAGCTTAGTCACCTCAGTCAAGTTTAGGTGAGGCCCCTGACCAGAAAGAGAGTAAGATGCGAAGTAGGCTGTTTAGTACATTAAATTCCATTTGGTGTGTGGTACGACCAGGAGGTGGCAGAGCAAGTCTGATTTACCACATCTGAGTGGCAGGATCTGGGTATTTTCCAGTCTTGATGCTGTGGAAAGATGGTGAGTTCCTGCAGTTCTCCCATTTGCACCGTTTAGTGTCTACTGCCTGCACACCACTCACAGCATTTGCAAGGCTATAAAGAGGCTTCCAGCAAGCTTGCAGACCTCTCTAGGAAATGATGGCTGGTATTATTTTCCTTTTTGGTTTTTTTTTTTTTTTTCCCTCTTTTTTTTCTCTTTTTTTAATTATAACTTTGCACTTCTGAATCAACCCTGCTGTTCACTGGCAGTTTGATCAACACGTCCTTTCAGAGGCGAGAATGAGTCTTCCTTGTGTGCATACCCTTGCAAGCAAATGACGCTGACCCTGTCCACAGCAGCACACAGTGACAAAAGCACATTGTTCAAGCAAGGGCCTGACAAGCAATGACACATATGTTGCACCAAAGTGCTGCCAATAATTTGGTAATCTAAACTGTATCTGCTTGTAAATTACTCTATTAAAAAAGTAATAAGCTTCAGCAAAACTTGGCTTTTTCTTAAAAGCTACTGGTTCTGGTTAGTAACAAACCCCCAAAGTTTATTAACAGAAAGCAACCCAAATCCTCTGTGTTGGGTTTAATGGGCTGCAGCAGCCCCAGGATAGATATTGGTGCCTTCACAAAAGAAGGCACTTACTGTCTTCTGCCTCTCATGTGGATTTTTTGTATGTCTGTTTCCCTGGGGCAGCTGTAAGAGGGGAGATAGAAGAAGGGCAAGAAAATAAGGCAGTAATCATTTTCCTTGGGTTTGATCGCCTTTGAGAAAACACAGGACCAGTTTTGGTCTTGCTGTTTTAAGGGACTCAAAAACCTGATAGATGGCAATGGAAATAGAGAGAATAAGCTCCTTCAGCTAGGACTGCAAGAGAAATAGATGATGCAGAGGTTTTTGTGCACAGGGTCAGGTACAAAGTCAAGAGAACCATGCATGAGGGAGATAGGCAGTGAGGAGAGGTGAATAAAGGATTCTTTGCACTGAAAGTACTGGAGTAATTATGTTCTAAATTCTGCATTTATTGTCTGCTGGCTTCAAAACAGCAATGTACAATAGAATCTGACCCTAAATGGATGTAGCTGTCAGAATCAACAATAGGAAGCACAGATAGAAAGAGATTTGATATCTTCTCTACAATCCTGCCTCTGGTAATAGTTACTGCTAGAACTCAGAACTCCCTCAGAGGAGGGAAGGAAACCATTTTTCTTTCAATACCTCTGCTAACACCTCTGTTGTTTTTTAAATTCTAAGAANGGGATTTTCCCCAAGCCTTTAATTGTTTAAGCCAAGTACAGATAAGATCTATGCCCTGAACACTAATGCAGACAATGCCCCCAAACAGACAGACTCAGATCTGGGCAGAACTGCTTGGGTAAGACAAAAGGTCACCTACCATGGCCTATGTGGCCCCTGACTGCTCTGCTAATACCAGATGCAGAGATGGCATCTGGAAGACCAACTTATGGCTACAGGCAACTGAAATTAGAGCAATCAGCACAACCAGACAGACAGAATGTGGAGATCCTTGTAACTTCCAATTTCTCCTCACCAGGCTGGAGTTGAACAGGCATCCACCACTGAAAAACTATCTATCCTGTTGTTCCTTCTCTGAGTTTTGTAAACAGCTCTGTGCATGTTACTGCATGTCCTCTCACATCAAACCTGGGGCTGTGGCTGCTATGCACTGCTTTAAGCATCCAGGTCCAAATTTCACATCTAAACCAATGATGGAAACGTTATTTTGATCCCCCTCTTTTTTTTGGTTGCCCTAGCCTTGAGGATGATGGCTTATAATAGCTGAAATATTTAAAAACTCCGCCAACCGCTGTGCTGACAAAACAGTCATTTGTATATGCTCTGTACTTCTGGCTAATCTCAGCACAGAGTTCAGATGCTGAATGAATCTTCTTTTCTCTCATCATTCAGTGTATTAACTCGAGGTTATGCTCCACTGACACTTGCAAACAGCACCCGCCTCTGTCAGTAACAGCCATGAACAGAAGGAGCCTGAAAGGAATTAACGCTGTCTAATAAACATCCCTAGTTTGCACATAGCCCCTCAGGATGGGAGCAATAGCAAAATAGCAAACTGGGATGGATGGCAAACTCTTGGAGGAGGGAGTAGGGTTTAGCCTACAGAAATGGAAATGCTTCAGTTTGCAATGTGTCTTGGGTTATGGAACCAAAAATGTGTATTCTATTTTCATCTGCTGAAAGCGGTTGGGGAAATGCTTTTTTCTTTATCTCTTGTTACACTGGGGGGAGGGGGTGGATGCCTTTCTGATAATGGTTCAGCTGTTAAAACCAGGTGGGGTACTGTTTCTTATCTCTTTCACTACCCATCCTCTCTCCAGGGGGATATTTTCTGCTAATGGGCCATTAAGGCTCACCAATGACATTACACATTTACATCATCCCATTGCGAGATGCTCCACCCAGTGGTGGGGGGTCCAGGGCCCTGCCTAGATAAAAACTGAAACTCAGAACACCAGGCATCTTGTTTTCCACTGAATTCCAGAGGAAGATCAGACTCATCTCACCATCACTGGATCCTTCTTCAATGGGATCTTCTCTACTTCAACAGAACCCAGCGGGATCATCTCTACTCCAACAGAATCACATCTGTTTTCTCCAGGAGGACTGCTTCCAAAAACCCTGACCAACAGGGTGTCAGGTCGTGTCCCTGACTCTGTCAGGGTTTTCTGGGTTTTTCGTTTGTTTGTTGTTTGCTTGTCTTTTTGTACTATTACATTTGTATTTTTAATATTCCCAGTAAAACAACTGTTATTCCTATTCCCAAATCTTTGCCTGAAAGCCCTTAATTGCAAAATTATAATAATTTGTAAGGAGAGGGGTTTACATTCTCCATTCCAAGGAAACTCCAGCTTTCCCTAGCAGATACCTGTTTTCTAAACCCAGACACAATGGTATCAGAAAAGCATAATGTCACAGATATTTCACTTATGGCTTTTTTTCAGACATCTACAAAATCCAGTAGTCGTGGCAAAGCCAGCTGCCTTTGTTGTCTGTGGTTACAGTTAAAAGAGACCAAACGACACTTTGCAGCCCTGTGATCCAAAGCACAGTGCCCTGAATCACTTTAGGAGAAAGAAGTGGTGGCAGGAGTCAGTTCAAAGCTGTAAGAAAATAGAGAGAGCAGACCAATAATAGCAGCAGTTAAAGAACTTTATTTCTTAAAGGAAAATTAGTTCAGCAGCAATAAATAAAGGTGCTGCTCACAAGAAAAACCTCATATTGCCGATGTGCAACGTTACATAAATGTGAGGTTAGGAGATGTGAGAACATTCGTGCAACTGTTATCTAAGGGCAGATCAATTCTTCTCCTTTCCTCTTTATTCTTTCCTATTTCATTCCAGAAGTTTCAGGAGACTTCTTCCTCTGGTGCCAAACTATTTTGGGAGTGGGAGCAATCATTTATATTCTTATCCCAGTATCACCAGGTACTTCACTAAAAGTTTGATAAGGCATTACTGTGTATGTGCTGTAGGAAAAATATTGTTTGTATTGTATGCTCCAACAAGAAACTGAGGCTTTGGGAAGAGCTACTGAACATCCCCATAGGTAATAGTCCAACCTAGGAAAGGAACTCAGTACTTCTACCTTTTGTACTCTTCTCCCTGAATAATGCTTTCTCACTAATGAGAAAATCTGTCCAGGGCAAAAAGTTAGGAGTATTCTATCCCAAAGGAGAATATTTGGATGCTCTGCAGGATTTTTTGCCTCCCTTTATGCCCAGAATATGTTTACTAGGGTGGCTGTAAGGAAGTAACCAACTCTTCTGTGTTATTAATGTTACTTATTTGTCGATAAGACTATCAAGAACTGTCTTAGAAAAATATTCAGGCTGAGTCATGTACCAATAAAAGCAGACAAATTCACTCTGGCAGCTGCAATAGTGAGTTTAGCTTACTTTTTCTGTGCTTCTGCAGTGTGGCATATGGTTGTATGGTGATTTCATTTCATTTAAGACTTTCTTTTTGACATAAGATAAAGTCTAATAACGTCTCAAAGGGAATTACAGGAAGAGCAAAGGCAACTCTTTTTATTATAAACTCTTTATTATAAATTCCTTATTTATAATAAACTTATTATTATAATTTATGAACTCTGTGCATCTTCCTGCCACAGGTAAAGGCATCTGTGATGCTTGCTAGAGAAGTGAACAGCTATTCTAAACATCTAAATTCTATCTGTGCAAAGACCTCTGCATCTCTGTGCACAGGCAAGCAAGCAGTGGTTGAAGCAGAGGTTGTGCGTAGATCTCATTCTGACACTGTTTTGATCAAAAGTTCAGGGTGTGAAAAACACTAGTGCTGCCTCAATTCTCCTATTCATTCAGCAAGATACAGCCTATGATTGATAACTATGAGATTCCAAAGTGAAAAGTGATATGTTAAGCAGGTGATAGGATATTTACTGACTGAAATCACAAGTTAAAAGATTATCTTTTTCTTTTGAGAAAATATGACAATTTTTGAGGCTACAGACAGCAAAAAGAATGGTGATTCTTAGCAGCCAGAATGCAAATCATTAAATAGCACAGTATTCCTACGGATCCTGGAAAACAGAGATGTTGATTGTTTTGGTAAGAGCACAATACTGACTCTCTGACCATGAATAAGTCGCTGTTGCTCAGCTAGGGTGTTGTTCACAGTAATCTGAGTCTTACGCTGACTCATACCTCCTGTGTTCTCAACAGGGATTTGTGTTTCTTACCATTCTGGCCTCTAAGGTACTGAGCCTCCTGTATCTTGGTGAGTATGGGATGCCTGGGATCAAACATCAGGGAGCAGGAGCAGTCACTGCTAGAGTTTCCTGATGTGAAGATGTCAGACAATGCCCAGATCTGGGGATCTAGCATGGATTTTTCCTCTTGAGGGGTGGGCAGTGGGAGGAAGTCAGAACATGAGTCAGAAAGGTACAATATTGTACTTAGAAAGGGATGGCCTTTCCAGTTAGTTTTGTCATTTTATTTCACTGCTCTGCATCCTATTTTATAGAATCATAGGGAACCAACCAGGCCTTGACCATCAAGGATGGCAGAAGGTGAATGCTTGTGGAAGTGATGTAAGCAGGTTTTCACAAGACTGTGGTGGGTGGACTGCACAACCTCCATGGGCAGCATTTCTAATGTTTAACCTCCCTTTCAGTGGAAGAATTCCTCCTGATATCCAAAGGGAACCTCACCTGGTACAACTTGAGACCATTTCCAATGGTTGTGTGGGAGAAGAGGCTGACACCCACCTGGCTACACTCTCCTTTCAGGTGGTTGTAGAGAGTGAGAAGGTCACCCCTGAGCCTCCCTTTTCCCAGGCTAAGCACACCTAGCTCCCTCAGCTGCTCCTCATCAGACTTGTGCCCCAGACTCTTCCCCAGCTCCACTGCCCTTCTCTGGAGTCTCTCCAGCCCCTCAGTGTTTTTCTTGTAGTGAGGGTCACAGAACTCAACATAGGTTTTGAGGTGTGGTGTCACCAGTGCCAAATACAGAGCGACAATCACTGCCCTGGTCCTGCTGGCCGCATTCTTGCTGGTACAGACCAGAATGCCATTGGCCTTCTTGACCACCTGGGCACACGCTGGCTCATGTTCAGTGCTGTCAACCAGCACCCCCAGGTCCTTTTCTGCTGGGCAGTTTTCCAGCCACTCTGCTCTCAGGCCTGTCGTGCTGAATGGGGTTGCTGTGACTGAAATACTGAAGTACGACAAATGGAGCCAGACAAAGAGATGTCAGTTGGCAGGAGGTGAAAGAAAATATGTAACAGCAGAGCACAAGTGGATTAAACAAGTCATTAAGAGTATGTAAGAGTGACATGCATGGGGTGATGAGTTTTTCTACCACTCTGCATGCCTCTTACTGCAACTGAACAACACAGCCCTGAGTTACAAAATTTCATAGGACATGTAAAATTCTAATCCTGAGTCCTCTGGCCTCATTATGGTCTCTGTTTTAAGGGGCCCATCTGCACCTCATCAAAGTCCTCATAAATTTCTGGATAGGTTTGGGATAGATCGCTAGATTATTGCTCTAATTTATCCATGTATACTATCAGTAGTTACTTACTTGTTCTTTTAATTAGGCTAAAATTTGCCAAAGCATATGAAAAATTGCTTATCCCACTGAAAACAGAATTGTCTGCTGAAAGCTCACAGTCCATTCTTCAACTTTTGCATAAATATTTTTATTGTATATTTTTACGTTCTGCATTAAAACTGTGTCACTGGGGACATGTGCTGGTTGTGAATAATGTACTTCCCACCAGCACCTGCTTCTTGAGCAGGCTAAATGTGGAAAGGTAATGGCTGAGCTCTGCAGACAGTTTATTCTCTGTTCTGCAGCGGCATGGGTAAAGCAAGAAAATTTGTATCTGTCTGAGTTGACCCAGAGGGAAACCTGACCAAGAGGCTTTAGCTTTAAATTTAATTCAGTTGTGAGTTGCAGGGAGACTTATTTGTTTTAGCTTCTGAAAAGTAAGTGTGACTGAATTTAGCCTTGAAAGATCCCACTGGGATGAAAATTAAAATTATTTATATTGGAAAATGTCAAAATCAAAACTAGCAGTTTCCTTCTCACTCTTTTCTCTTTTTTTCCACCTTTTTGCCAGTCGTAGATGATTGTCCCAAATGCATTCAGACTTCCCTGACGGCCTGGGTTATGCCATGGTATAACATTCTTCTGTAAATCAGTTCTTCATCCCAGGTTTGTGGCTTGGCTATTGAGGATGGCCCTAGAGCAATACAGCATGGGCTGGAGGGAGGGGAGTTGTGGAGATCCTGTATCAGCAACAGTGTCCCTGCCTGTGTGACACTGTGACCCTGCAGGCAAAGGAGAAAAAGTCAAACCCTGGTAGCAGTGGGATAAAACTGCTTAGAAACCCTCAGCTATGGCCTGTCTTTTTGACTTTGCTGCTGGTCCAGCAAGCAGGTTTGTCTAATTAATTAGGAAAAAAGAGGTGAATTAATTGGACTTACATTCTTGGATGATGAAATTGACCTAAACATGCAAATGTTTGTGCAACAGTTCTCCTTCTGCATGTGATATACAAAGAAATGCCATATTCTCCCAGCTTCAAAATCTTGCAGAGTTCCAGTTGTGTTTATCCTGACAGAGCCCATGTTGTCAGCATGCTTAGGTTTTTCTGCCATTAATCCTTTCAAGCCCAAAAAAGGCATTGCATATTTCAAGTCCATCTCTCGGAAAGCTGCCTCAGCCAGAGGCTGCGCGTGTTTGCCAGCTGATCCAAGATCCACCGAGGCAGCCATTGATCGACCCAGCATCTCCCCATCTCAGGATACCCTCAGTGAAGAAACTTTTCTGTAAGGGACAAGGCTTGAATAAACTTTATTATAAGGAGTGCAAAAGGAGACTAAATTCCCTTTCTTTCCACCACACACTTATTTATCCCATTACTTCACTTTGTATTTTACAGAGGTTTTCATATCAAATACAGACATAACCTAGAATATGCTGGAGGGAAGCAGCTCCACTGGAAACAAGTTGGTTTCCATCTGAGATCTTTCAGAAGTGGTCTCTTTTCCTCACTTCTTTTGAATTGGCTAATTAAACACACTGACCACTCATGCCACAGATTTTTTTACACTTTCCCATCTTAGAAGGAATTTTTTTTGTAAACAAAGCTAAAGCAAGATTTCTGTGAATTGGAGGAGGTCCCATTTGCAAAGTCAAATTAGTGAAGAATATAAGAGCAATATTAAATGCTTTTATGTAAAATAATACTTGATAGTTATTTTGGTGAACTATGGCTATTTGAATTGATACTGGAATCTGTGGTGAGATTCTCCTCTAGGCTGAATGTGCAGTCAGTATCACATGCCCAGCAGGGCCTTTGAGAGACACTGCGCAGACTGATACCTATTTCTCCACAGAGATGGTATGGGATAGCCTCACACTGTTCCTTTTGTCCATTTCCCATCTCTTCTCACAGCAAAATTTCTCCTTTAAAAGAGAAAGTTCATTCTTAGTGGTCTGTGGAGTGAGAGCAAATTTTAGTTGTGATATTCTGGACAAACAATACCTTGGATGGATTGAAAACCACCACTTCACATATTGCTCAATTTATCACAACTGTAAGACTATAACAAAGACATTAGATCATGACCCATGTAGCTCTATGTTCATTACCCACATAGCAATGGGGCAGATTCTTTCATCTGCCAGATTTGGCGTCCATCATTGTCAATGTTCTTTTGTTGGGAGGGAGGCAAGAATTGCTTTAGTTCTGATGTTGTATGTTCACAGAAAAATGTATGTTGAATTCTGAATGGAAAAAAAAAGAATAGGAAAAAAGCATAGATATTTTAATGGCTGAATCACACTCCCAAACAGCAACAGATATCACAAAACTACAGCATATCAGGATGGACATTCTTATCAAAAGCAAAATTGACCAATTAAGCCACCAAGAACATTCTTTTGAAAGTGCTCAGACCAAGCAAGAGCTGCCCATCTGAGCTCACTATTTATGACAGCCCTGCTGTGACATCTGTGTGTGGCTTTGGCAATAACCTCTAGAAAAAAATCGAATACTTGGGCACTTCAGAGAGCAGCACCAAACAGAGGGCACTGTGGCAGAACAGAAACATTTGGGAAATGCTCCCATCACTACCCATGGTTTCACACCTCTGCAGAATCCTTCTGTCATACGTGAGCTGAAAACATACTTCAAACATACATCAGCACCTTTCCATTCATTAAGGTATTTATGTAGAGATAGGATCTGCATTTGAGTCTACCTTGAGGGTGTAATTGTGTGTTGCTAATGTAATGGCTAGAGCTGGTGATCCACAAGGCAGCATATGAAAGGTCAATATGCAGAATGCAAGGTTGTACAGAGCAATTGGAGGAAGAATGGAGTCTGATTTAACAGCGGAAGAAGGAAGAGAGAGGGCAAGGGCAGTCAGTGAATGAGAGTGATAAGATGACTTCTAAAAATGAGTCCTGCAGAGGTGAAAACAAAAGCATTAACTCCATCAGTTATATCCAATGAATGCCTTAAAAGGAAAGATTATAAACAAAGGAAGAAAGACACAAAATCCAGGAACAGAGCTGGCCATTTAAGTGATGTGCATGCCGATTTCAGACGAGCTGTTTCCACATACATCATCATCATCATCATCATCATTGTATACATTATGTGTATGTCCTCATGGATGCTCTTAAAACATCATAGGCAATGGTATGCCTTAAAAGGCAAGTCACAGTATAATATTCTGATCTGATATAACCTAGGGAATGTCCAAAAGTGGTTTCTATGAAGAGTCTGCATGGCACAAATGAAAGCAAGACTTAAATCCTACATTTGTGTCAGGTTTGCCACAGTACTTTGCATTTTCTCATGTGCCATCTGACAAATCCGTGTGAATCTCAATTATCCTGACAATCAGAAAATGTCAGAACCCAGTGCAGCATTATTACAGATATTTATTTCACACATATTCAAAATGGTATCGTAACTTAAACAAACAAACAAAAAAATCAGGCTAATCACATGGGCCCAGGAGATCCTAATGAGATTCAACAAGTCCAAGTGCAAGATGCTGCACCTTGGGTTAGGGGCAATCCCAGACAAGAGGGCTGACAGGGAGGAGAACTCTTTGAGAGCAGACTGCAGAGAAGGACTTGGGGACTCTTGTAGATGAAAAGCTGAAAAGATGAGTTAGCAGTGTGTACTCCCAATCCAGAAAGCCAAACTCATCCTGGAAGGTGATTTTGCTCATGTGATCCCACCGGGAGTGCTGCATCAAGGCCTGAGATCCTCAACACAAGATGTGAACCTGCAGGAATGGGTCCAGAGGAGGGCCAGGAAGATAGTCAGAGGGCTGGATCATTTCTCCTATGAGGACAGGCTGAGAGAGTTGATGTTGTTCAGTCTGGAAAAGACCAGGCTCCAGTGAAGCCTCACTGTAGGCTTCCCCTGCTTAAAGGGGGATTATAAAAAAGTGAATGAGAAACTTTTATATGGTCAGATAATGATAGGACAAGGGGGAACAGTTTTAAAACTAAAGGAGGAGAGATTTAGATTAGATATTATGAAGAAATTGTTTACTGTGAGCATGGTGAGATACTGGCTCAGGTTTCTCAGAGAAGCTGTGGATGCCCCATCCCTAGAAGTGTTCAAGGCCAGGTTGAATGGGGCTTTTAGCAACTTGGTCTAGTGGTGTGCATCCCTGCTTATGGCAGGGAAATTGGAACTGGGTGATCTTTAAGGTCTCTTCCAACCCAGGCCATTCTATGACTCTATGATTATTTTCTAGTGACCACTTTTGTGCTTCTATCACTGGTTTCAAGTGCTGTCGTTCATTTTAATGCAAAATGGCTTGGACATGCTTAAAAGGTTTATTTCAGTTTCTGATTAAATATTTCAGTTGCTACATAGCTCTTATCCCCATAGCATTTGGATGAGTACATCATTTGTTTAGGGCCAACTCCAGTGAAATTAAGAATTTAAATCTCATTAAAATTATGCAACCAAAAAACCAAAAAGGGAATCATTTATTGTTGTGTTCTTCTCTGCTCCTTTTCGGGCCTGGCTAGCAGCTGCAGAGGTTGAGGGCAACATACCTCTGGGTCCAGGATGGAAGAGGAGGTACAAGAGCCTTACCGGAGCCTTTGGGGAGAAGCCTCTTGGTTGTGTGGCAGCTGAGAGCGGCATGTTGGCAGGCAAGATGTGACATGGCTTCTCAGGGTGTTGCTTAGATGTTTATTCAGGGGTCCTGCCCCAGGAGGGGGCATGGCCCCACTCAGGGAGCCTCCAGAGAGGGATGCCAGGCCAGACCAGCCCCAGACCAGACAGACAGACATCCAGAGAGACTGGCCAGATAGAGAGGGCTGATCCCTCATGTATCCACTTAAGAGTGGGTCAGGTCCAAGGCTTGGACCAATGGGATATTGCAGGTAAGAGGGGTTGGGTTAACCCATGAGGCATCTGAGGACGAGGTAATGAGCAGGGGTTACACTGAATGACAATTTAGGGAAGGGTTACAACTCAACAATGAACCATACATTTTGGGGTGAACAGAACATTTAGAAAATTAATCACCACAATTTATTTTCTTTGTTGGTTGTTCCCTTGCTTTTCTGCAGATGTTAAATCTCCATTTTGGAAAAGAAAAATTCTATCCAACAGTATTAAACTGATAGACCAGCTATTGTAGAATACAGTCACTATTCCCTGTGTTATGTACTCCAAATTGACTAGAGTTCTGTGTCCTTGCAATGAGACAAAGCAATGCCATGGGTCCATAAGACTGATAACACCATAACAAAGGAATAGGCAAGAAAAAGAGCAATACACCTTTGACACTCTCTCCTCATGAATGATGCTCCTAATTGTGTTGATTTCCAGTTACAAATGGCCTGAAAACAATGTTACCACACTAGTTTATGTCAGATGAAGATCTGGTCTAGTGTATTACCAGGCATTTCATTGTTGCCAGACCCTGCCATGGCCTCAGAAGGGCTGGCAGGAGGTGTTTTCATGGACATGGAGTTATCTGAAGTACTGACTTTCCTCAGGTCACAGTTTTAAGTGCTGCTGCATAAACCTGTATCTCAGGAGGGAGGCAATTCACAGCAGTTAAATGGAAATCAAGGTATAGATGTCAAGCTATATTGTTGGCACGCCTTGGTCAAATGGAGGTCGTTTCCAGAAAGCCCTATTCCCTTCACAGTTCCATTGTTGTCCTTTCTAGCTAGGGAATTTGGCCTTGGAAGAGGCTGTTGCTACAGTGATTTGTAAGGAGTGTTCCAGGAAATATGGGCTGCAGATGTGTTCAGAGGGATCATAGACCACTTCGGGGATCCATCACCTGGGAGGATGGACCAGTTTGTCCCCTCAGAGTCAGATACCTAATGGTCAGGACAGACTATTGTATTTTCTGCATGTGCCTCATCTGATGGACTTACTGAAGCCTTTGTTCCAAACACTCAGCCAGAGTCCACAGCTGTCAGTTCTATTATGAAGTTACCTTTTTACACGTAAGAACAACTTCTGACCAAAAATGTTCTTTCTCATGTGGCTTGGATCCACAAGAGCTCCAGTTCCTCACTTTTAAATATCTGACAGGTGAAGTTGGCAGAGCAGAGTATTCAACTGAGCCCTCCTTACAGCACTTCATTTTCCAGGGAGGTGTTTCTTGCATGCACTAAGATTGTCTTTAAGGATTAGAGAAAGCATGAAAAGGATTTTTCAAAGTGAACAGATGAAACAAATTCTGGTCTCTTTATCCTTTAGCTGGAAGTCACTTCTTCTAAGGGAATCTCATCCAAGAGAGAGTAATCATAGCTATGACACTGAGAGCAAAACAACAAGCAATTTCCTGTATGTTTGTCTTTCTCATTTTCCACAAGTGCAAATAGGTTCAATTACTTCCTCAAAGTTTGATGAGTTCCACAGTGGGGCCAGTGATTAACTGCAAGGGAAATTTTTACTTTGTCCCTTGACCTTCTGGTTTTTTTGTAACCATTGAGCCATTCCACAGCAGCACTGAATGTCACTCCTAACTAATCACCTGGATGGAAACACAAGGGGAAAGGAAGAGGTGGTGGCAAGAACAGTCCAGCCAAAATACTGCAGATGAAAGACTTTCCATGTGGCCCTTGAGTGCTGTGCATTGGGAACGAGCTGAGTCACACTCTGAACACCAGAGCATGAGTAAAGAAGCTCAGCCCCCTCTGAAGTTTGGTTTTGTTGATGAGCTGACATCAGCACCTGTTGCCAACCAAACTCCCCTGAGCTGAATCTCTGTGACTTCCTCTACACTGGTTCTCTCTGCCAAAATAGGTATTCTCACCCACCTGCAGCCAGAGCCACAGTGACTCAACAGATCAACGAAAGGGGCATGCAGGAGTTCTGGCTCACCGTCTCATACAGTACTGCCATAATACAGAAATAAAAACTGACTTCAGGAGCAGTGGAGGAAGAGGAAAGGAAAATTTTATGTGTGCTGACCCCAGTTTTCATGCTGAACTTGTACTGCTGGTTTAGGGCTTTTATGTGAGAGAACCTGATGCTTACTGGTAAACTGGTTCATGTAACTTGAGAATGATCATGATATAAAATAGCTTTAGAAGGTTTTCAAAGGAGGTGACTTCCTGTTGAAGTACATGAGATATTGGGCAGAGGGTGCCTTGACACTCATAGCAGGTTGCACATTGGCTGGGGAGAGGAGTGGCCCACAGTGTGGGCGCTGCCAAGCCCTGCTGCTACAAAGCCCTCGGTGCTGCTGCTCTGCACCAGGTGGATCTGCCATTCAGATGAAAAGCACCCAGACCACTCTACTTATGGAAACCACATCTTCTAAGCATACTGGCAGAAGCAAACTATAGCTCATTTGCTAATGTTCCTGTTAAGAAGATGACTGTTTTTCATCAGAGAGTTGGCATTTCTTCAGTCAGTGTAGAAAGAAGACCACCTATTTAGTCCACATGATTTACACTGCTCTACTACTCATCATATTTTTNGCTGAGATGAGTCTGATGAGTCTGATCTTCCTCTGTAGTCCAGTGGAAAACAGGATTGTGTGGGGTTCTGAGTCTCAGTTTTTAATCCAGGCAGGGACCCTGCAGCCCCCACCACTGGGTGGAGCATCTCACAATGGGATGATGTAAATGTGTCATGTTATTGGTGGGCCTTAATGGCCCATTAGCAGAAAATATCCCCCTGGAGGGAGGATGGGTGGTGAAAGAGATAAGAAACAATACCCCAACTGGTTTTAATAGCTGAGCCATTATCAGAAAGGCATCCGCCCCCTCCCCCCAGAGTAACAAGAGATAAAGAAAAAAGTATTTCCCCAACTGCTTTCAGCAGATGAAAATAGAATGAAAATAGAATGAAAATAGAATACAGTTGTTTTGCTTCCATAACCCAAGACAGTCAACAAACTCCACTGAGAAAGAATAGCAAATGGAACATGTTCATTTGTGAGAAAATGAGTGAGAAAAGACTGCAAGATTCACAAACCAAAGAGAGGGAAGTGTTTCCTGAATAGCTTATTCCCTTGGGTTTATTTGCTGAGAGCAAATGTGAAGTGAGGGAAAGGTGATGAGGCCAAATAAGACAGGGGTCTACTGAGGGGGGATGGCAACAGGTGTTGCAGGCACTCTTCCAGCTTGCTTGACAGTTCCGGGGACTTAACAAGGGGACCCTGGAGTAAAAACAGCATTGTTACAGACCATGAAAATTTATCCATCCATACTACAAGCATATAGAAATTTTCTCCTCCTTGATCTAGAGGTGAATTCTTTCTTAACAGCTCACCTAGCCACTGAGCTTGTTGCTGGCACTGTTGGGCAGCAGTTGCTAGACTGGATGATAGGCTTGTGGGGCAGGAGTTTGGGCAAGGCTCTCTTTGCCACTCTGTCCCCTTTGCCAACCCCCTAAGTTAAAAAGTTTCTCTGAATGAGAAACTGAGGAGCAGATAATGATAGTGCTACCTCTACACTTCCCCATCCCATTCCCTTCTGTATGGGTTTGCTGAATGGGTGAGGAAAATGCAGATCTACTGGTGATTTTCCTTGACCTAATGACCCTCTAGGAACTGATGCAAGCCTTGATGCTTCCCTGAGCTATTTGGAGTATGAGGACAACAGAAAAGTGGTTCGTCATCTCACCCACAGCTCTCCCTCTGTGACACTTTCATTACTTCCATGCAAAACCTATATGCCAAGACCTGGGCTAGAACTTTATACAGAACACCCTTTAGAGGTGCAACAGTACATGATGCAGATTTCTTCAAAAGAGATTTTATTGCATCACTATCAGTTGCCTGGCACTGAAAGAGAATTAGGTGAATATTCACCTTCCCTGGAACATTGCTTATTTAAACGCAGTTTCAACTGTTCTTCTGAAAGTTCTTCACTACTTGGCCGAATTATTCTGCAGAGTCACTTACTCTGCAGCTGCTGTGTCCTCCTGCTCCTACATGGTAGCATTTCAGCAGTATTCGGAAAGGAAGCATCTGCCTCTCACAGCCTTAAGCTGAGCTTTGGGATTCTCCCAAGTAGCACTCATTATATCCATGAACGGGGATATAATTAGCGTATTTTCATCTAGCAACAGTCAATGTCAGACTGCTTCACAATGAGTTCAACAGGCATCAACATTGCAAAAAACCAGCAGACAAATGTCTTTTTACTTGACCTCTTTATTGCAGTCATAGATCATTTGTGTGTTTAACATCTCTCAAAGCCTTGATACATGTGTGCTTACAAAACAGATATCTTTTCACTCCTTATTTTCCTCCTTCAAGTGCCATGAGAAATTATTTAAAGAAGTTTTAATGAAATGCATCTGTCACTTATGAAGATAAATAGCCATAGTATGGCTTTCCATTACTGGAAATGGCAGAATTAAATTAGAAAATTACAATCCTCAGCATCTTCCCTGACTTGTTTCTGCATAATGTGTTAGAAAATATGCCCACATAGGCAGAATGCTGCAATTCCAATGGAGCATGTCATAAAACAAGACTCCTTTTTATGGCTGTTTTGTTAGTTTGCACTGAGGAATTTTCTCCCATGGATGAATTTTGGTCCTCTTTCTGGGTAAGGAAGCCAAATTAGTAAAGGGAATCTAACTTGAGTGGCAAATTGATAAAAAGTTTCCCTCTCTTCCAAAACCTAAGTTCTGGAATTGGTTCTATATTTGCTCCCAAGCCAAATGAGAACACTACAGTAGAGCATATTATCCAGACTGTATAATTCCTCATTTCTCATTTAAAAGGTATCTCCATTATGTGGAAAAAAAAATAGTGTAACCATTAAAATCCTTGGGGCAACACTTTGGACAGTAGGAATAAATACTGTACTGTGAGTCTTTATGGACAAAAATATGACTATTAAAGGAGATATTTAAAAGGACAGTGGGATGGTGTGTCTCATGATGGAATGGCCACCTCTTAGACCCTCATTAGCAATCTACTCTTTTTGTTCTCAGAAGAAGGTTGTTGGTAATTGTTTTTGCCTTTTTGAGTGAAGTGTCAGACTCCTTAGAGTTTAGCCCAGTTAGACTGAGCCAGAATGTGATCTGTAGCTCTTAGCCTGTCAGTCCTGAATGCAAAGAGGACTGCAATTGAAATAAGCGCATAATAGGAAACTTCCGGTGTTTCTCACCTATGCTTCCAGCTGGTAATGAAGGATGCCTACAGAATGCTTGTGTCCCTCAGCCCTCACACCCACTTCACAGTAGCAGGGTGTGCTCCTGTTTCCCTGCTCCATTGATCTCTGACTCACCTAGCACCCTTGCACTCATCCTCCTGCTGTTTCTGTTCTTAGGATATGTGAGTTTTGCATTTTTTGTGGCATCAGAGAAGGCTTCAGCAGAGGCAGGAGTAATTTGTCTGTGCCCACTACCCAATCTCAAATTTCTTTCTAGGTACATTCCTAATGAGCCCTCTTCCCTCAGTTTCTGAATAAATACTTCAGTCACTATGTTTTTATTCCAAGCTGGTCACCAATGCTGCAGTGCCCTCACCAGCTGGTGTGTGGCTGTTCTGCTGCCATTCCCGCTGAGCCCAGCGCTGCCTGTGCATGTCTGGAGCGTTCAGCCAGGGATCCTGCAGAAATGAGGCAGGACTGCCTTGCATTAGGTCTTGGTGGTAGCCAAATGCAGATGAAAAGGTGTGAGCAGAGAATGTGAGAGCAGAGAATGTCCTTGTAACTAATGAATTGTATCATAGCATATCATATCATGTAATATCATATCATAGAATGGCTTGGATGACCAGGTAAAAAGGGAGAGAAGAAATTTCCCTATCCTATCCTAAAAATTATGCTTATATAATTCAAAATAAAATTATTGCAATTTTTGCTGTTCCTGGTTATTCCAACCTGCTAAATACCTGAAACATCGCAAAGATTCCTGTGAGGAAAGGCAGTGTGTTTGTGTGCATATGTATGTCTGTGCAGTAACTGAAAGTCTCACTATATTGAATACATTTTGGGCAATGCCAGGGCTGTCTGAGAAAGGAGGGAAGCAAATAAAAAATGGGCTTGTTGAGAGATGAGAGCTTTTAAAGCCCCAGCTGCTTTCCATTCAGCCTCATCTTAACTGAAGTGCTCAGATAATAGCAAACCCGCATGAAGTAAATGCAGGTTCTCCCAGCTTTGATCTTCAGTTATCCTGTAGGAGTGTGGATAGGGAGGCACAACACTTCACTCTTTCCCTATATAAAGGAAGAAATACTCAGATTTGAATACCCAGATGAAGAGGAGCAGCATAATGGACAAGTATAAACAGCAACCAGGTCACAGAGAAACAGCACAAGCAGTGGTCAGTGTTACAGGTGTCTGTTCTCCAGCAGGCATCACTGTTTGGTTCTTGCAGATGGGAACACACCCGTGTAATGCTCCCAGTCAGTGGCAGAATTTTGTTTGAGCATTTACATCCCAAAGTTAGCATGTCTTGGTGCCTAATCCTAGGAAGCTCTGAAATCTGATCACCTCTAAGTTACCTGACACTGCTCTGTATGTTATTAATAATCCCACATTGACCAAAAATCCAGCCTTATTATTTACGTCTTTGACTTTGTAGCATATTCTACAGATTCACTGCATCCACTGCAGAGAAGCCTTTTTTTTTTTCTTTACATGTAATGCCATTTAGTTTCATCAAGTTTTGCTTTTCTCTCCCCCTGCATGCAATCTGACCAGAGGTGATGAGTAACTCCTTCCCTATGCCTCCTGTCATCTGGAACAGGCTTGTCACTACTTTTCTGCTTTGGTGGCTTTCCATCTCATTCCAAGTCTCAGCTGAAAACTACTCCCTTGTCCCTTACTTCTGTCTTCCTGCTCTTTTTTATCTCAGAAGCTACATTATTGGTTTCTGTAGTGATTGAGAGATGCACTTTGCATGATGGACAGAATTCAAGCCTTAATCCTTTAACCTTTATTTACTAAGATATGTGTCTGTAGTGGAGACAATGAGGTTAGAAGAATCTTCAGGATCATGGCTATCTGCAGACTAAGTGGACTTTCTCCTTGGATACATAGATGGAAAAGATTTTATTTAGCGCATTCCCAATTGTAAATGCTAACATCAATTCAACTCTCATGGGCTTCATGGGCTACAGGGATACTGCAGCAGAGTATGCTGCCCCAGCATGGACCTGGGAGTCAGCTGGCTCTGTATAATTAGCAGGTCAGGAAGATAAATGACCAGTGATGAGCTGTAGGAGGCCACATACAGGTTGTACGATGGAAATGATCTTTCATGTCAGATCCTGACAGGTCAGGTTAGACAAAAGGAGAGGCTGGCAGTAGTATCCAGAATGGGCTGAAAGGCCAAGAGTCTTTTCAGAGGGAGAGGCAGGACTGAGTTCTGTCTGGGCTGATTTTAAAATTCTGTCTTGCAAGAAGCTTCAGCATGATGATATTTGTTTGGAAAATGAGGCTGGCAGCCTTACAAAATGCTGGCAAGTATGGAAAGGAAAATGCTATGGAAAACTGACCCTAAGCTACGGATGTGGGCTTCCTTTGCACTTCACAGCTGATCTTGGACGGCAAGTGCCTGGTTGACTATGCAGTGATGATGCAGAATGGTTACTGCCTTGACAAAATACTGATTCTTTCCATGTCTTGCCATGCTAAAAACCCTCAGGATTTTGATTCAGGTTTGGATGCAAGGAACAGAAAACGGCACCACACAACGTGACATGTTGCTCTTTGGCCATAAGACAAAGAGGATAAAATGAATGCTGGGCAAGAGGCATTCTTGTAGCAACAGCAACCTCACTTTATCACCTTTGTGTTTCAAAGTGTCAAGACTCACAGGAGGACCTGTGTCCCAATTAGTCAGCCTGAGCACTGTGAAATGACTGCTTGGTCTTACTCCACCAGCCCTTGCCCAATACAGAACACTTTTCATGCCCTATCAGGAGTCTTAGACTGTCATCAAAGTTTTTCAGCTGCAGCCACCATCTAGGATAAGCAGAAAGCAAGAGATTGACTTTGGCAACAATATTTTGCATATAATAATATTCAGGATATGTTAGATTAAATTATCAGATGGTCTTAGGTGGTGCACAAGCCTATGCCCCTGAGTAAAAATTGAACTAACAGAAAATTACCCATTGACATTAGATCAATAGAAACTCAGGTATGTGGACAATTATATCATCAAAGCTACCTGGAAGCTTTTAATACTTTGAAGAATGTCTGTGCATCTACCTCTGCTTCCTCATGATACTTCGGGGCAAAGAAGGAAAAAAAGCTCATGTCATGGTTTAACTCCAGCAGGCAGCTGAGCCCCCCACAGCTGCTCCCTCCACCTGTCCCCCACAGGGTGAGGAATTGGAAAAAAATATGTAAGCCTTGTGAGTTAGGAGCAGTTTAATAATTGAAACAAAAATCCCCATAATAATAAAACATAATAAAAACCATGATAATAACAAATAGTAATAATAATTATAATAATACCACCAACAATAACAATAACAACAACAATAATAACAATGGAAAGGAGAAGTAGAGTGAGATAAAACCCAGGAGAAAAAAGTGATGCACAGCACAGTTGCTCACCACTCCCTGACTGATGCCCAGCTCATCCCCTGGCAGCAATTGGTCCCTCCTGGCCAAATTCCCACAGTTTATACACTGAGAATGATCAGTGTTATGGATTATCCCTGTGGCCAGTTTTTGTCAGCTGTCTTGGCTATTCTCCCTCCCAGTTTCTTGTTCTCCTCACTGGCAAAGCATGGGAAGCTGTAAAGTCCTTGATTTTTAGAGAAAGCCCTCCTAGCAACAACTAAAACATCAGTGTGTTATCAACATTACCCTCATCCTAAATCCAAAACAGCACTCATAAGCTACGAAGCAGAAAATTAACTCTATCCCAACCAAAACAAGTACAGCCTTAGAATCAAAATTATGTATGAAGTAGAAAAAATTATTTCTGTCCCTGGCAGGTAATCAGTAAAAGCTCCAGAGCATGGAATAAATTTTATGTAAACATATAATGTAGCAACACCTTTTTTTCAAACCTGCTTGGTGATTCAAGGACTTATATCACAAGTTTAAATTGAAGTTTCTGCCCATTACTACTCTATTTGAAAGGCTATTCCAGGATGTCATTCTTCCAATGGTTGGAAACCTTCTCCAATTTCCAGTCTAAATTTATTCATGACCAATTTATATCCATTTGATTTTGTTCCAGCATTTTCCTCTAGGTTAAATAATTCTCCTCCCTCCCCAATATTTACTCCTCGATAGATCTATACTGAGTCATTTTCTCTCATCTCCAGTCTTGTTTCACTAGGTCAAACAAACCAAGTTATTTTTTCTCTTTTTTTAAGATAGATCCTCTGTTGCTGAGGAAAGAACTCTTTCTCTTCACCCCTGCTACCTTCAGTTTCTCTGCTTGGAACAGAGATGGCAGGAACTGTGGTATCAGAAACAAGGCCTTACCATTGCTGTGGTTGGTGTTTCCCTGTGTTCACCAACATAAGCCTGGCCTGATGCACCTGAGATTCAGACTGGCTTTTCACCACTGGCCTCACTCCCAGCTCCCTGTCATCTGGCAGTGGGATAGAAGCACAGCTTTTCAATGTTGACAACATATTATTTCTGCGTGATTTGTTTGGATGTCAAAGGGTATGTGTATTAGGAAGATGAAAGTTGCACTTTCTTCCATGGCAGATTTGTTCTTTTATGCAGAACAGTTCCCAACAGAAACATTCTAAGGAAAATTCTCAGAGTGGAAATTTCCATTCTCTCTTCACATGAATACAACGTGCTCTTAAATTGGAAGCCTAACTCCTAGGAGGACCTAATAAGCAAACACAAAAAGAGAAGGCTATTTTGGACCTTGCTTTGGAGAAATGTGGGATTTTCTCACTTGTTTCATTTTAATTAAAGTAACTTTAGAGAAAGATGAAAAACAAAGACTTGTAAGTCAGAAGTGAATGGAAATAAAACAGTCTCAGAAGCCCCAATCTCCAAGGGCCTTGTCTCAGCTTCAGGAGGCAGCTGAGCTTACTCTGCACCTCTCTGGATTAGAGCCTGAGAAAAGCAAGTATAGAATGCAACAGAAGCTTAAATTGCTTTAAAACAAGCAAATATGTTAGCAACGTATGTGATCATTTGCTGGGGATAGTAAGAGAAATAACTGTGTAGAGAAGCAGATTTCCTTCTGTTGCTGTTTGGGGGCTTTTGGCTGGGTTTTGTTGTAGTTAGTATTATAAAGCAATCAGGAAGGGATGCACTGAAATGGTACAATTCAGCATGTGATTAAAATAGAATTATTTCTTGTTTCAACTGGATTTTCTTGTTTTCTTGCTTGTATGCCTATCTAAGCATTCAGTAGCATGAATTAGGCTGAATACTGAATGTGGCTAAGAAATGTCCAAGAAGTTTCCAGTACTTCTAATAAACTGTGTGAGCATTCTGCATGGCCAGACTTTGCACTGACCTGTGAAAATAAAACTTTTTCACACTGGTTGTACTCAAGTTTGATGCATGGATGACATAGAATTGGACCTCTTCTTCATGCTAAATGTTTGGAAAAGAGGGAACAGATCTCATTCTTCAAGAGGCTGGAGAACAGCTGCAGTTCAGCATTGGACACTTTTCTGTTTGAATATTGTACTTCTTGAAAAATGCAGATTTAGGTCAGTCAAAACCTGATTATGAACCGATGTTAATAAGTGATTTGTTAGAAACAGACATTTCTGACTGAAGGCTAAAATTGTTTGTTTACTGTTTCCCCAAGGAGAATGTTTCACTAAAATATTTACACTTACATTTTGAAATAGAAGGATAAAGAATACCAGCCTAAAAACAACATGGCGGTTTATTTGGTTGAAATGATTGATGAGAGGAAATGGGAAAGAGGAATAAGGGAGTATTTCATACTGGAAAACTGTTATTCTTTTGTTTACCTGTTTGTTTCAGGTCTGAATAAATCAAACCACTTTTTGATGTTTTGGTTTGGCCAGTGCTCTTTATCCTCAGGGCTGTCAATCAGAGGACCTGCAGAACAATCTCCTGGGATCATACTTATCTGTGCCCAAAGCTGTTACCGGAGGGGTTTTGGGGAAGCCACAACTTTCTTTTTAATAGACTTGGTTGCATTTTTCTGATGTGAGTTTTATCACCCTTTGAATCCAGCTAAGCCTTCCACATCTTTGCAAAGTACCATACAAATCAGTACTTGCAACAGTATCTCAACTGCATGCCATGTACACAACAGTGATCCCAGCTCATTTTCAAGACAGACAATTAAGATTCAGTAAAAATAAATGACTGACCCATTGTTACTTTAACGATTCATTTGTGAAGTGTAAATGATTAATTGGAAGCTCTTGCCTTCCTTTCACCTGGCCAGAATGATTCTACCACAATGTAGGGAATAGACTATAAACAAATATCTCCATCAGAAATCTGTAATCTTTTGTTGATGGCTTGTTTGGCAGGCTCTGTGGATACTCTGGGACATCTTCCAAGCAGGGCCCAAAGAAATTGTTTCTTAACCTGTTTTGAAATATAGGTCAGCCTTTCATGGCTTTGCTAAAGCAAAGGCAACCTTAATCTAAGACAGCAAAACCTGGAAAAGGTGGAGGTTTTCAGGCTCTCTCATTGAGTATCTTCCAGGACAAAATAGGGTAGGGTAGGGTAGGGTA
>VYXD01011385.1:639593-671069 GCA_013397195.1 Hylia prasina | reverse complement strand
CGGCACCGCACGGCACCGCACGGCCGCGCCTCTGCGGTTCTCCCTCTCGGGCTGTGAGGCGCCGAGAGCGGCTGCGAGGGGCGTAGCGGGGTCCGGACGCGACAGAGCAGAACGGAGGGCAAAGGAACCCGTCGGTCTGCAGTGATTTAATCCACAGAAATGAGAGAGATGCCAATACACCACAACATTCCTTACACTTTTTGTTCAAATTTTCTAATGCTTTAGCAGTATGACTGAGTCAGCATCAGTATTCATTAGGACAACATTTGTTCGTTCATTCCTGATAACTTCAGTGAGACAGTCTTATCAACTGCTACCTGGATTGCTAGTCCTTAGTTACACATTAAAAGCCAATGAGTCAGCTAGCACCTGATGGAGAGCTGGTGTTGGCACTCTGGACTTTCAAGTCTTCTTTGATCACAATATATTGCTGCTTCCTTCTGTGCAAGCAAAACACCTGCACTAAAATTAATCTGGATAAAATGACAGATCTGTAAACTTTGATTTGACACAGTTGTAAATTAGTGAAATAGCTCTTGTGGACTGACAATAGCTCCAAGTGAAGAACACAGTAAATCATCTCAATGACAAATGAACATTTTTACGAGTACATGTTGGGAAATAATCACGTAGGTAGATGTGCTGTTTTCCCTGCCTTTTTTCCCCATGAATGTGCAGAGATGTTTAAAGAGCACAGTCTGTGGTCTATTTATGTCTATAAAATGCTGCCTTCTTCCCACTTATCTGCTCTCAAAGCCTCTCCAAAGCATGATCAGCTCTGGGCAGATTGCTAATGACCCCACTAGTTATTTAAACCTTTCAAAATAACTTGTTTTCTCTGTTCTGAATTTTAGTCTAGAGAACATCTGCTTGTGGTTGCAGAGGAACTTAGACCAGAGTGAGGGACATTGGAATACAGGGAACCAGCCATGAAACAGGCCTGAACCAGCCAAAATGTGTTGGCTGTGTCAGAGAACTATCTAATTATTCCAGGACACATGGTTCATTTTATTGTCTTCGCTGCTTCCTGGCTCCATCTTCTAAAGTTAATTCAAGGCCTTGGTCTAGCAGACATGGATTCCTTATGTGCTGCTTTATCTCCTCTATGAATTTATCATCCACTCTGAAACTGTTTTTCCTACAGGTTCTTTAAACAAGTTTTTCAGTGTGGTTATTTGTTTGTTTTGATTTTGTTGTTACTGGTTTTTGTATTATTTTTAATTTATTAATGTTAATATGGATCTTTTGGTTATAAATTCTTATATGTGAATTTTTCTGTAGTAGCTACATAATCTTATATGCAAATAGCAATGTAAGATTTAAATTTTAAAAATATTGATTTCAAAAATTCCAGTCCTATTTGTAGCATTTCATATATGGCCCCTTAAGTAAATAAATTACCTTTCTGTTGGGTTCTCATGGGGATCTGATTTTATGTACATTTTTTGCTACAATTATCTTTATCTAGGTAGGGAAACCCTTTGATAGTATACACTGTAAAGCGAAACACTTGCAATTTGGAGGGCTGATGCTAAACAAAAAATAATATTTATTGTAAAGGACTTCTTGAGATCATCCAGTTCAATCTCTAGCAGTGACTAGAGGCAAATTACATTTTTCCATGACCATCTGATTTTAAAAAGTTTGGGTTGCTATGTGTTTGAATCCTAATCTCCCCTCTGCCTTTCTTCCCATCTGTTTCCCTCACAACCACTCCCCTGTTGCTGTCACAGCTGGGTTCCCCAGCAGATCCCCATCCTCTGCCCTTCTCCTGCATTTTAGCTTCCCTCCTGTTATTTACACCATCTCACTGCTTTTTTCTCTCCAGCAATACTCTCTTCCCCAGGCAAAGGCAGCACACAGAGCAGTGTTTCTGTCAGTCTAGAGCTCTGTCTCTTCATGCAGGTCGGTTGGCTACCAAGAGTGGAAGGGCAAACACTTTACTTTGCACATTATGTGCTTTGCAAACCTGCAGAGGGAAACAATTTAGAAATGCCTTGCTATCTACCAAATCTTATTGTAATTTGCCAAATGTTTTTGAAGGCTGTAATTCTAATTTGCTGATACTTTCAGAGCCCTCTGTGCTGGAAGACCATTCACTCCATCACAGGCAGCAACATGAGTGGGATGCAGAGACAGTGAAGCAGAATCAGAGCCAAGGTCCAGTGCCAAGCTTCTGTGAACAAAAATCACTATAAATCAGGGAATAAAAACTTGACTTTCTGCTTATCTTGCTTTCTCTGGCCATGGTGGGTCTATCTGTGGCCATTCATACTAAAATGCCCATTTTTTTTTATTTTAAAAAGAAGAAAATAATATGTTGATAAAGAAAAAAAAAAGGAAATGTGTCTAAGCAAGTTTGTATTTCCTCATGGGACATTTATTAATTTAATATTTAATGAACATTAAAGTGATCCTGACAGGGTCCACTACATACATATATATATATATATATGATTCACTAATATATAAAGAAATACCCTGATGTGCAGAATTTGTGTGAATAAGCTTCATAGATAACATGCTTCAGATATAGACCAATTATCTCTTTAAAAAGATAACAGCTAGTGCTTTCACTATAATCAAGGTTTGCTGTCTTATTAGATGTAAGTACATAAAAAGTTAACTCCTCCTGAACAAGTAATCCCTTTTGAAAGCTTTGTTCAAATTATTTTCCTTCTCCTGGAACTTCTGATGCCCATCAGAGACATGAATATGACAGAACAAACTGCATTATCCTACCTGTACATACAGTGGGATCATTATCCCCTTATCTTATAAAAGTGAACAGGGGAAAACCTGTATCAAGTTATCCCTTCAGCTATGACATTTATCATGTGTGGTGACCAAGCTCAGAATCTGTACTTCTGACACAAAGAGCAGCTTTCAGTCCCCCTCAGTGCTCAGCTGCATGATGTGCCATCACTCTGGGAACTGCAGACGTGCCAAGTCTTTGCGTTGAAGGAACCTTGTTGGCAGAGCAGTGGAACCCAAGCAGAGCCATTGCACCACGGGGGTAGTGAGAGAACTGCACCCTCAGTGAGAAGGGACATGAGGAGAGATGTGCAGAGTCCCTGGACCTGGGGACAGGAGTCCTCGTGCTCTTGGTGCAGTGCTCCCTCACAGTGCAGCATCTCTCTGCCATGGAATTGTCTGTAGAGAAGTCTCAGGACTTCAATCAGGTAGAAGGGAAGTTAGGAGAGGAAAACAGAGATGCCCCTTCTGCCTTACACAGCCCTCCAAGATCCCTCTGCACCTTGTGTTTAACATTATTGGTGTTATTCATTTTAATATTTATACCTGAAAGTACACACTGTTGCTGATTCAGACGTAGCATCCTGAGTTCACAAATGACTGGCTCAGAAATTAAAGTGCATTCAGTAGTGACATGTTGTCAGATGGAGACTTCACAAACAGACCTCACAAATGTAATGATTCCAAAGCTACCCCTGAATATTACGTTTATAGTAGCTGCACAAGACAGTATACAGAGCCACATTTTCTATGTGCATGGGTATATAAAAAAAGGGAGAAGTAGTACCTGGAAGATGAGGAAAGGGCATGCATGCTTCTCACAATCCCTTCTGTTCTTGCCAAAGGATCCAGAAGAAAGCTAAGCTATCTGGAACCCGTAACTACAGATAGTTGCTGAATCAATTGCTGAGCAGGTCTTCTGGCAATCTGCATCTACTGGTGATGTGCTGCCAGAAAGCTGAGGCTTAGAAATAGAGGACTCAGTCTGACTTTAGAGTCTGATGTTTCCTGTGGTCACAAATCTGGAGGCAGTGTCCTGGGCTTACAAGCCTTACAGTGGGCTTGCAACCTTACAGTGTCCTGAGCTTGAGGATTGTTCATTTTTCGGGGAATCCTGGAAGTAGGTATGGGTTTCTTCTGAAGTGCTGCTAACAAATTCTCTTCTCTGACATGGATGGTCTAAATGTAGGTATTTTCTAGGGTTACCTCAGGGAGATATTTTCAGCATACTATTGTTAAGTATAATTCATCAAGGGAATGCTGTAAAGGCTTCAAAGCATAGTGTGAAAGATGTGGGAATAAAATCCACTTATTAATTCTGATTTCATCCAGATTTTACTTACTATTGAAACCTGAAATTAATAGTAAAATTGTATTTGATAATAAGGCACCTTTATAGCATCAATGAATTTCCCTGGTTGTTTTGAGGATGATGAAAAATGCTCTTGGAGAGAGGACATAATGAAAAAAGGAAATTTTCACTGACTTGGTTTGCTTAATGTTTTCTTTGTACTTAAAGCAAAATAATTTTTTTTAAATTTTTTATTTTTTTTTAGATCAAGTGTATGAGATTAGATGCTGCTGGCTGGTGTTGCAGAACTTCTAAAAGGTAATTGTGTAGTGTGGTGAAAAGAGTAGCTTAAGTGCACAGAAGAATCCAGATTACTTCAGTGTAGAGGGGGCATGTGGAAGTATTCCTAATTTAAGTTTTAAATCAGACTCCCCCGAGGATGTAACACCACTGCTTCGTTGATGTATATGTAAGCTTTATACAGCAGTTCCTGAGACAAGCAGAAGGTACTCTGTGTGTGTGTGTGCTCGTGCGTGTTCCCAGTGTGTGTGGAAGCAGCATGATTGCTCCCAAAGAGGTCACTGGATTTTGGGTATAACACAGGTAGAGGAAGGAGGAAGAACTGCTCCCCTAGGAGCAGTGCTGTCTACAACTCAATTTATATTCCAGCGCCAACTGATAATTTGCATTAACACTTTCCACAGGACCCTTTCACAGGTGATTTTGTTACATCTCCTAAAGGAGACATGATTCACACGCACAGAACTGTTGCCATCCTGTGATGAGAGTAAAGACATTCAGAAAGCTATTTAATTTTCTGGTGTCAGATGATGCATCATCATCAAATCCATGATCAGGTCCTTGGTTTCTCATTGATGGTTCGATTTCTAATGAGCTACTTATTGTTTGAGTGAGGAAAATGATAAAGTTATCTGTAACTGTTGTAGTACAAAGCTCTATTTGTTATCTTCTCATTCATCAAGCTATAGATATGTGCCTAATTTGCAAAGCATATGGTCCAGTGGTCAGACTACTTGCACCATACATGTGAACTTACCTACAAGGCCAGTTTAAACAGAGGAAGCTCAGGAAGAAATGTGAAAGAATGGTATTGTGTCAACAACCACAGAAGTAATCCCTTTCTACCCATGGTGTGGTGTTAAGGAGAAGAAACTAATGGCCTACTTTTTCAAGTTGAGAGCCATCCAAGTTATGACAGCATTTAAAATATTCCAAATTCAAATAATTACACACTTCCACCCTCCCCACCACCACCCCCCCCATTTCAATGATCTATCCCATCTTAAAAATCAAGGTGCAAGGACTCCCTAGTAACACAGCAATCTGTCCCTTCACAAATCTTCATTTTAACATCAAATGGTTCCAGGATGCCTTGCACTAGCAGGTTTTATAGGACTAGCAGTTTTTATATATATATTTTTTAATTTTTGATTGGGTTAGATGACAAACATCAAATCCTTCTTCGAGTCTTACTAAATCTTGCTAAGTCAGTGTTACGTGTTACCTGTTTCCTGAGCCATTCCCTTATTTCCTCTCCTCAGTGACCGCCGCCTTCTCCCTTTCTAACAATTCTTTCTTTTTTGACTGGGCCTGGCACTGGAGCATGTGAACCCACTTAAACCTTTTAACACTGTTGTCAAAGCAAGTCTTTCAGCTTTGGAAATCTTACCTTATATTTCTGCAGCTGTGATATTTCTCCACTGTTGCATAAGACAGGGTAGTTGTAGTTTAAAATGTGTGTAGCTGTGGGCAAGATGCCAAAGTCTACAGGGTTTAGGCTGTCCCCAATTAATTGAACTCTGCTAAACTGGCAAGTTATCAGAATAGCTGGGGTTTAACATCTCAGCAACCTTGTAATAGCATTGATCTAAATCATGCAAAAGTTAAGGCCACAGGGATTAAAGATTTGAGTTGTTTGGGTATTTTTTTGTGTTTTTATGCCTTTCCAACTGGTAGTTTCCTATTGTGCTTAAAATTACTTATTTGAAAACTTCCTTTTAGTCCTGTAAAAGGAATAAAAGATGTTTGAACAACTCAGCAACTGCAAAAACCCACAGTGATCACCAGTGAAAATGGGGTCAGTGTGGAGCTTGAACATCTACAATTTCCCCCCCTCCTGTGAGGAGAGATCAGGATTCCTTAGCATGGCACAGAGAGTAGCAATCATGCCTCGGGGTTCATCCTGGAGAGTAGGGCAAGGCACCCTCCACCCCAACCCCTTTCAGGAGATAATACAGCCAGGTAGTCTTTGCTGGAAGAGACAAGCAGGAGGTACATGGCACAGTATTGCCCTGGAGCATCCAGGTGATGCCAGGACTCCGTAAACATCTCTGATGGAAGCATCTCAGTGCCTTAAACTTGCAGAGGTTAATCCTGACTCCCAGAGTGGAGCTGGGCAATTTGTTACTCCCTCTGCCTTTCCTCACTGTTCTGCAGAGACAGGGCTGCTGCCCAGATGCCTGGAATCTCTCTCTTGTTGCAGTTCCTAGGGTATGTGAAAGATCCTCCAGACAAAGTGTAAAGGAGCTCACAAACACAGCTGTAAAATTAAGTGCCACGGGGCCATAAATATCTGTTTTTAATAGTTTCACACATTATTAAGTTTCTCTCCTGAATGAACAAATTATTTACAGCCTCAAAACCAAGTTAATGACATCTTCTGTCTAGAAATAAGCATATTTCTATAGTTTCAAAACACTCACGGTAAATGCTTTCAATCTCTGTTATTGCTCAGAAAATTCAACTATGTTGTTGTAAAATTTTCCTGCTTTATAGGTAGCAAAGAACAATAGGCAGGACCATCAAGTCCTTTAATTTATAATTTCTGTAAATATAATCTCTTTTATTTTTTAATTATCCTCAGCAATCGCATTAGAATTTGCTTGGGCTCACCATTGCCCCAGCTGTGCTTGGTATTTATGCATGTGGGAGTCTGACAAGTGCTTCATTGCTGTCACTGATTTTTTCTTTTTTTAATATCTATATTTCTGTAGAAGTGATCAGGAAATATTTTTGGATAATGAACTTGGAGCGTAAGCTATGTGTTATTCCTCAAAATTGTTTTCCAGTGCCAGACATCCCATTATCTGTGTTTTAATGGAACATACATCCTCTTCAGCTGCACTCTGGGAAGTGTTATCTGTGAGGATCCAAGAGAGTCCATTTGGTCATGGACAAATATCATGATGATATACAACAGGCCTGGTCCACACCGAAAAAGAAAGGATAATAAGCCTGTTTTCCAGAAATAGCTATCTTTAGATCTTTACATCATCTTGTATTTTCCAAGGCTTGTTACACTTCCATATCTGTTGGAACAAAAGGGAAGAAAGCCCTAAGGGCTTTCTATTTTTATTATCACACAGCTGACTTGGTTACCATGCAAATCTAGTATCTTTGTGCACTTCCTGTTTATCTCATCCTCAGGCTATACAGGATGTCATAGCATGCTGGCCAATAATATAGGGGATTCACCAGGAAAGATTTTTAGACTGACTTGGTGATACTTAATTTGTGCTTTGAAGTACAACTTAATGGGCACATGTGATTAAAAGCTTTCATGATTGTAGGGGGAGCTTGAGTGTGTGATTCAGGTGCAAAAATACATGAAAGGGAAGTCAATATATTTTGTTTTATAGCAGCTGTCACAATTTTATATTATCACAGTTATGGAGAACTGATGTACTATTTTTATTTTTACATTTGAGATTGAAGATGATATTGTTAGCAATGTCAACACTATTGCCTCCTTATGGTAAATGTAAATATTGAGAGTTAAGAATATAATAATAATAAATAGAATATAATAATAGAATATAATAATATAAAGGCAAAACAAAAATACAAGCTGAATTTAAGAACAGAGAGTAAATATGGATCACATATCTTTACAAATAAATTTTTTTTGTACTTTTGTAGAAACTGGTGAAGGCAAAAAAATAATGCAGCATAGATCAAAGGGAAATACAAAATGTCAGGTGAATCATATGTATTCAAAATGGAAAGAAACATTCTCAGATCTGATGATAAAATCTTCAGAGCTTGAAAATATTCTATATGGTCTCTATTTTACTTCTGTTGTTACTTTCAAGGAATAAATGGAAATCTGTACAGTATAAATAAAGCAGAAAATAAATGTCTGGTGAATCAAACTATACCAGACTATATTTACACCATATAAACTTAACAGTAAGTGTCTACTGGATCAGATCCCTGCTGCAGTATTGGAGGACAAAGATTCATTGTATTATTTGTGGCTATAGAAGGGCTGTATATTAACTTTAAATTTACCTGCCTTACAAAAATAAGCAAATTAGTTTAAAAATATATATAATCAGATGTTAAACTACTCCCTAGCTGCAGAATCTGTCACTTTCAGAAAGTGGCCAGAAACTATGGAAACAACTTTTTTATAGAAGCTTTAAGACCCTTAAAGCTGTGTGCTGAGGTGATGTGTTACAAGGGGGACTGCTTTACAATATGACTCCTGAGACCACTTTTGCATGTGTGAGTGTGAGAGCTGGTGCAATTTACTCACCAAATCCCAAATCCACCATGTTACGGGAATACAGCTCCACCTATTTAAATCGGGTCTCCACCTCAACAAAACAAAACTTTCCTTCCTTTAGAGCACTGCCCCTGTATTAGAATCAGCTAAAAAGGACATGGCTGTGTAAACATACCATTTAATTTTGTCTATACAGGCACAGGGGGTGGAAGAGAAATGGACAGGTAGGACAAATTTCTATGAAAACAGGAATTTGATGAAATTAATTAGCTGGGGAATAAAATGAGGGAGATGAAGGAAGGGATGGTTATTGTAAGATAAAATGAAAAACTGAAATGCATTCCCACCTTATTTTAATTTTCAACTTCTTACAACTTTTGCTTCTAATGGGTATCAGTTATGCAGTGGGCCTGTGTAAACACAGGCACATTTTCTTGCTCACAAAGCCTTCACTACTTCTCCAAAATAAAGCCGATGGAGACTACAGCTTCCCCAGCTGAGAACTGGACACTAGTCAGCAGGCTAAGGTGACATGTGGAGATTGGAAAATGTGGCTATTCACTTGTTTATAGACAGGGGAGGTGGAAGGGAAGAGGAAGAAGGAAAAATGATGGAAGTGGAAAAGGAAGGCCGAAAGATTTTAGCAAGGAATATTCAAAGAAAGGCAGGAAAAGGAAAAGGCTGGGAATGCTTTTGTAAGAGGATGACAATTACTTGTTTGCAGGATTCACCAAGATGTGCCAGGAGAATCCATGAATTTCTTGCATGAAGTCATATTCATAAAGTGAGTGCACCTAAGTAAAGCATGAGCAAATCTGGAGAACTTTGGGCTTCAGAGGCTTGTCATTTTCTGACCATTTTTGGGGATCTTTTTAAACAAAAATGTAGCCAGTTGGAAAAAGGAGTCTAGACATGAACAGGTCCACATACTGTACCTGTGTGCAAGATACAGCATTATCTTCTTTCTTGATTAGATGGCCATAAAATATTCATGGATCCAGGAAGCAGATGCATTGACTGCAGTTGAATATTTGACCATAACAGGGCATTTTCTTAGGTGTTTTTGTAACAGTTGTCTCTAAAACTGCCACAAATGACCTGGAAAGATACAGAGAGTTTCTGCTGGATATCAAAACTTTGTTCAAAAGTAATAAGATACCATGCATGAAGAAGCCAGGATTGGAACTGGACCTCAGATTCCTACTTCAGCTTGCACTGACATCAACATTGTTGTGTGATGCTGCAAATAATTCCATTTGAAACAAAAAAGAAGATGTCTAGATCCTTCAATATTACTTGGTGAAAGATTTGAAGACATAAATCCCTATTTAAAATCTACCAGTGTTGTCATTGCATTTTTAACCAAGCCCTTGTAAATCAAGCCTTGATTTTTCTTTCATTTTATATTGCAGTGAGCTGCCACTTGGACATTTGCCATACTTTTCACTTCAGCAACTTGTCTGTGGCTGAATTACTGTCAAATACTTAAATGTTCTACAGGACTTTTCTCCTCAGATCTGCTGTGCTCTGTGCAGAAAGCCTTTGCTCAGCAGAGGCAACGACAGCCCTGAAGAAGGCAACAGATAGTCAGTGTGGTGTTTTCACTTACAAACATCCCAGAAAATATGTGGTCAGGATGATGGAAAGGGACAGGATCATACCAGCTTCCCCAAGCCCCAAAAGGAGGCAGAGACCTCATTATGGTGAACAGAGCAAGACTAGATGTTAAATTCCCAAGTGGAATAAACTGAAACAAATCCACGTCAGGTACCATCTCTTCTGAACAAGAGAAGTTTTGCTGGATGTCCAAGTGCTGCCTTTGTCTGGCATATGGCAGTCACTTTGCTTACTAGCAAAAAAGATTGGGCTGCACTACTACACCGGCACTTTTTCAGTAACTGCAGGACCATATTCCATAGTGTTGAGATGGTGGTGCTGTTATTTGGGGTTTGAGAGCTTGTAGGCAGCTCTGCACTATCACCAGTATCAAAACAGATTGTCTGGAGTTTGTCTAGTCAAAACCAGAAATGACTGTGAACTTGAGGGCTGATATTCTGTCCTTCACACCTTAGGAAATAAACCAAGTGCCCAGGCTGGAGGAGCATGGAAGATGCCATACCAGATACAAAATGTGGTAATTGCAGCATTGTCTAGACAAATGCACTGCTCCAGACTGGCTCCTGTGGAGTGACAGATCACTCATTTCGATGACTTGCATCTGTACTGAATTTTAATTAACAGAAGTGTCAGGAGCAGGTGTTAACTTGTTTTATAGATTCACTATAGTCCCTCGGGCTCCCTAGACACAGTTAGATATAGTTACCAAACATTTAGAAGTTCCTGCTTCTGACCCTTTTCAACTCATTTACAAACTTGTTTTTGTAGCAGGTATTTATTCACATTAAGACTATTACTTTGAAGCCAGGCATTTAAACCCCAGGAGGTGAGGACAAGTCCACCAACAGCACTTCAGTGGGGATGGATGTGGTTTTTCTGCATTTAACTTGTGGGGAGATTGTCAGGTCCCTCCTGGCTCCAGCTCTCCGTTTGCCTTTCCCCTCTGTGTCCTCAGGGGTGCTACCATTCACCCCTCCATAACTGCTATCTCACAGCTGCCCACTCTAACCATCTGAAACTGCACAAGTTAGTTTACACACTGCAATTCAAATAGGTCTCTTCTATGCGGTATTGTTTTGAAGTACAGAGCAATTACATGAACATCTACAAGCCACACACAGAACTGTAACTTTGGGGGTGTATTTGTATGTGAGGTGTGGAGAGATGCTAAGGGCACTAAATTCTTCATAGAGCCAAAATGGGGAATGTGGCCAAGGTTAGGCTCATTTTTTTAATGCCTATTAGACAATTTTCCTGCATAGTGGACAAAAGTCCCTAAGTTGCTTGGGCTCACAATGCACTTCTGCTACAGAAATAAGTACTAGAAGCTGGGGCCCTCAGATACCAGCCAGGTACCTATCTCTGATATGACCTCTAAACTTGAAAAAGAATCTCTTTTATTTCCTGGAGTTAGGTGCCTGTCAGCTTGGCTTTTCTCACAGAAACAGACATTCACCTATCCCTCTTGTAAGGCAGCAGGTGGAGATTTGTTCTTCATTTATCCAGATGTAGGGTCTCAAACCTGTATATCCCATACTACCATGAAATATTCTGCTCCCCTGTAGGACTGACATCCCTCTGGTCCAGTGCACTGTTAAACATACAAGCAGCTCCAGGAGCAGATGTTGAGAATGTCCCATGGTAAGAATCTCCTGGTGTTGGTGGTGGTGGGCTTGTGATCAAGTTCCTGCTGTAAAGGAGCAGAAGGGAGGTGTAAAAACATCTCTTTAGCTGCCTAATGAATACCACAGATACATATCTGTTGAATTGACATTCTTCTCTCAAAACTTTAGGCACCAATCAGAAAAATCTGAGTTTCTTTAGGTTCCCTTTACAGTAAGCAACATTGTAGCAATAATAGAAATCTCTAGAGAATAATTCAGATTTTGGTCTTTCTGTGATGACAACAAAGAAGCCTAGTGTGACCACAATCATAATTACAATGCCTGTAAAATACGTAGAGTTAAGCAAGTTTTGGTGCCTGAGAACAGTCCCTAGGAGCTGTTGTCCCTGGCTTCCAGGCTGGCCTTGATCCAACAGGCAAGGTCTCAGTGTGCCTGCAGGCTCTGCTGTATGCATTTCACAGCTGAAGGTGTGTTATTTTGATAACTCCATCAGGGCTACAGTGCTGAACTGTTCTAAAGACTGAGGAGCCTTGCATTAAGCCTTACTACTCCCTGACTCCTTGTTATTGCATAGAAATGATGCAATGTAGAATTTAGGGAACGCTAATGGGTGGAGCAGTCAGGCCTATTATGATTTAACCTTTTACCATCAGCAGTAAATCCCCTTGTATGTATGTGTTTTATAAGAATTGGGCAGGACACAGTGTGTCAAAGGATGTTGAAACAGGATTTTACAGTAGCTAACAGATACCATTTGCTGTAAAGAGAGCTCAACAAAGGCCCTGAGCTGAAAAAACACATCTATCAGTCCACATAAATCATGTTTAAATTGTAATCACCCCAGTGAAAACTTCAGTAGAACACACTGTGATTTTCTATTTCAAAGGGAGACATTTGTGGCCTAGATCATGCTGGGTGCTTCATTATCTAATGGCTTGCAAGGTCAGGTTTTCAAGGCTTAAAGTGTTTTCCATCCTGTTAGGATAAATAGAGATTGGCAGGTTTCTTTGAATACATTGGAGACATCAGAGCTATCATAACTAAAGCTTTCTGCAAATATAAAGAAACTTTGGAGCTGGCATATGGAAGTAAAGGAAAAATACCTTTCAGAAGTAATAAACTCTCATCTGTTAGATGATTTGACTACCATCTGGGGAGGCTGCACAATCATTATCAGGCAGAGTAGAAATATTACTTCAAACTTCTTAGTCCACAGAATCATAACGGAAATATGGAAAGTTGATAATGACAAGAAAAAAAGAAAATATAAAAGATGTTTCTGGAACATGGGAAGTGAGCAACTCTGTCAAACAGATCTGGTCTTCCAACCCTCAAAATCATCCATATAATTTACTAATTTTAAAGGGCTCCTGACAACATTAATTTCATGAGCTTGATCTGCAGTGAGATCTTCATTACTGCCCTGACTTTGTCAAGAGGTGTCCGAGTCATTTTTATTCCTCACTCAAGGATTTTGGTTCTGCAGTCTTGTCTTCACTCAGAGTCTGCTCAGTATCGTTAGAGCAGCACTGGGGCAGGCAATGCTGGCAGACACTGAGCTGTCTGTTTTAACCACATAGACTGTCACTGCTCAAAACACATTAAAAAAATCACAATATTGAAAACACCATCTGCAGTGGGAATGTTGTCCCCACAATGAGGTGTGGGAGGGGAATGCCCACTGCGTGATTGTGTGAACACACCTCGCTCTGTTAGGCAGGTGCATGCAGGGAAGTTACCTCCCTTCATTTCAGGCAAGCAAGCAGTGGGAAAAAAGTTTGTCAAAAGCTGGGAAAACACCTTGGTATTTGAGTTTCATCTGAAAGGGAGTGAATCCTGCCCATTAGGGAAGTTCAGTACTAGAAGAAATGAAGGTGATGCTTAATAGATGCTGTGTTTCATAAAGACCTCACTTCAGATTTTATTTAAACATATGCTTGGTCTTCAGTTTAGGGCTGTTTAATGTGGTGTCCCTTGCCAAGGCTGTTGAACATGCTTGAGGGATTGCAGGAAGGGCTGTCCACAGGTGCTGAGAACTGGCCAAACAGTCAGATGAAGAAATGTAGAAATGGGAGAAGTCCATCACAACAGAAACTTGTGCTGCAGAAGATCCTGTTGTGACTCCCTAGGCTCATCCTGACCATTGCAGTAAATGACCAGAGTGGTTTTCTAGGACACTTAGCTCCAGGTACTGGCCTAGACTGACATTTAGCACTATTTTTAGTACAATCTAATCACGGGTGAGTAAGCCTAAAATGCACAGCTTATTTTCACTGTTTAGTCAGAGCTTTTCTGTTCAATGGATACTATGAAGATATCAGCAAATACTTCAGGATATGTACCAGCACCAATAAATAGCTATGCCTGCATTTTACGCGACTGTTCTGGTGTTTGGAAGATTTACACAGGTAAAGATAGCAGTGGAGTTTGAAAGATGCATTTTTGCTTGGTAAAGGCAAGCTCCATGAAGAGATAAGTGCTAGTGCAAACTACCGACTTAACACAATTCAGTTGTTTTAAATTAATCAGAGAAAATCAGTGCCCTAGATAAGAGGCTTGCTCTACCCCTGCTGTATTCTAGTGCTTTTGGGCTTGGCAAAAATATATTTTGAAGATTCAGACTGATTTTGAAAAAAATTATATCACAGATTCCCAGAAGCTTCTAGTCTGTCAAAACACAAATTTCTAAGGTCATCTGAAAGAAAAGCTGGAGTAGAGCAGGTGCAGATAGCCAGTGAGGTAAAACAAGCCAGATGCAAAGCTTGCAGGCAAACAAGAAGGTAAGACCATATTTTTCATGTGACCCTACAGGGAGTTGTTTAGCAGCTTGAGTCTATGCCAAATACTTCACTGCACCTCTAAAAATTGCTTTACTCTAAAAGAGTAATCTGAAAGATCCCTGGACTGCAGTCAATTTAATATCACACATATCTGCATCTTCAAAGCATTCTCTTTGGCTCAACATAGCAACAGAATCATAACTATTAGTGGTTATTTCAAACTTGAGGTAATTTGATGCCTGGCTACCCCACCCACTAAGCAAATAAACTTACTTTGATGTCTCTTTAATGTGTCACAGAAGAGAAAAATAAAGGCCTTGTATTAACAGTGTGAAAGAGATTATTCTAAAGATTATAATTTTCAAATTAATACCAAGACTAAATGTTGTATTCGTAGCCCATTCTTTCAGCTCCCTGAAATCTAGCAACTCTGGTGACAGAGATGACTTGTCAAGGCATTTCCCTACAAAAAGGGAAGTATTTTTTATTCCAAAGTCAGTCAGTTATTCCGAAGATATTTATTAGGATGGACTTGATGATGGTGGCTAGGTACCCTGCAAGGCTCTAACCCAATTCACTGTTCAGCATCTATGGAGTTATATGAGAGGTGAGGAGTTACCCTGGAGTATCACTGGATACCTGCAAATCGTGCTTCAGCTAAAGGCATGCAATAATAACTGAGACTACTGCTCTTTATATGAATATTTATTTTGCAACACAGTTTCATTCTTACTCTACCTGTGGCTTACAGTATGCCCTAATTCTGTTCTAAACTCCACATGCTGCTGGGCAGACACTGAGCAGGAAACCCCACTTCTCAGAGTACTTGTTCCCCAGACTAAAAATTTCAATCCTACCACTAACTCCAGGGCCACTCCTGTCTGCATTAGGAGGTGGAACTCAACTAGGTCCTTTGCTGTTTTAATGGTAAGTAATTGGACTGAGGTAGATATAGGAACACTTTAATGTTTAGTCAGGCAAAATTTCACAGCAGATATAATAAACTGTAGATAGCAACACGTGCTCTCACTGGAATTCAAACACAGTAATCCTTCTATTGTCTTAATGCACAAATTTTAATGCATATGAACAAGCAATCCTTGAATGTCAACCTCAATTCTCATCTTTCATATACATAGAGATGCTAGATATATTTTAAAGTTAAATAACAAAAATGTAGCTTTGTTTATTCCTAAGACTATGTGGATCATACATAGTGTTGGAAAAAGCTTATTCAAAGAACTCGTTTAAATAAAGATCAACTTGTAAATTGTACCAATGACTTTGTACAGACATAATAATGTACATAGACATGTAAAAAATAGAAAACACACAGGAAAATATACACTTAATACATTTCAAAAATATTAAGATTTGGAAAACATTAAGACATCTGGGTGTACAGCACATGTAAACCATTTTGTGGTGAAACCAGAACTGATGAATTGCACATTCATGTATATCCACTACAGTATAACAAAATCAGCTCTTTCTTTTTCATCACTAAGCTGATGCTTCAGCAATAGGTTTTGGCTAAAAAAAACCCCATAAAAACCCAGTTAATGCCTTAAAAATATTTGTGTACAGAACAAGAACAGTAACAGCATGTGGATTTAAATGAGCTACAAAAAAAACTTATCAGAAGCAGAACTGTAATACACCTATCATCAATCATCTTTATATTTTATATGGCTGTATTTTGCATCTACTAATATTAATGACGATATTCTATCCTTCACTTTTAAGGTTGTGCAGTCCTGGATTTCCAGACCCAAGAGAATACATTACATCATTTGCATACAATTATATTCTTTAGATAATCATATTGCTCAAAACCAAATGCAGATATTTTCAGTATTTAGGCACAGCTCTTGACCCATCTTTCATGTGGATCTCAATGTCAGGGAAAACCTTACATTGAAATTTGGGGATATTTACTGTAAGCATTCAGCAGCATATTATACAGAAACAGATATAATCATACCATCTCACTAATTTTGTCATTATCTAAATTAGGATTATTTTCAATATAGTGAAAGGTGTCTTAAATTAGGTATGCCAGATCCTATTTTGGAGGATACTCCCTATACTCTAGGATGCCAAACTCCATATTGCATGACAATTTCTTATTATAACTTTACATATCTTACCTGAAGAAGCACAAATTCACAAAACTATAGCTGGGCATGCAGACTGTTGATAGATACAGGATCTTAGGCAAATACTAAATGTTATGTCATGAATTGCTAGCCCTACTTCTATACAGGGCAGCCTCTCTGTGTAGTCTTACTGCTACTAAGGCAAGTAAGATGATGATTAGTTCCTTGCTATAATTTTTTATTCCCTGACAGTTTGTGGCTTCCTTTCCCAAAGCAGAAGCCAGTGGAGGATTATATGTAAAGTTGTGACAGGGAAGCATGACACAGGTCTCAGCAGATCCTTTGTTAGACTTCCACCTGCCTGGTTAAAACACCCTTCTCCAATGCATGGTGTTAGAGTGGTGCCTTGATTGCCCTGCTGCATGACTGGATGAATGAAAATCCATAACTGGATCATCTGTAGGGACAGCAGTCCTATGAGTTACCTGCCACCCAGCTGCTAACTCTGGACAGTGCACAGCTTCCAATCAGGAAATTCACCCAGCTGTGAATGAGTGGGCTGCCAGCACTGTGGGAGGGGACCAACACACAGCTTCTCCCTGAGGTGTCACCTACAGAAGGTCTGCAAACACTGGGGATGTAGCTGGGATGCAGCATGAAACTGCAGTTCAGAGAAGGTCTTGTCTGTGCCAAGCAATACATGCTGGCAGTATATTCTGCTTCCTATGACAGATAAATTGCCAGATCCTGAAATTCTTATGTGCGCTTGCAAGGAGGATTTTTGTTATGTTTGTGGTACTGGCTTCACACCTTGGTAAGTATTTTATAAAAAATCATTAAAGAAATGACACTTCCATGCGAGAAGAATACTTGATTGGCTTATAGGCTAAGGTAGAAACTGAAGCACTTTTCTTCTTCCTGCATATGGACATTCTCCTAAACTGGGACTATAAATAAATTTATGTTAACAAATTCACTATATTTACATGTTACACTGAGACAGTTACAATCAGTCTCAAGTGTAGGTAACCTATCTCCCTGTTAGCTTCAGAACATGCAAAAATAGAGTCAATATCTGTTCCATCTAAGATATAAAGAAGAGATGTGTTTTCACTAAAAACACTAGAGTTCAAAATTCAGCATCACCACTAAAAAGCTAACAGACATGTTCAGATTCTATAAACCAAGTGTTTAAACAGAAAAGGTTTGATATGGAAGGGAAACCTGTCCACATAAAATAAAACTCTTTCAAACGGAATGTAGTCAGTTTCTAAATACATTCAAATCTTACAGTGTCTCTATAAATAGAAAACGAGATAGTGCTGAAGACCTAAAACAGCCCTTTCCAAATGTTCAAGTGAATATATAGGTCTCTTTTTACTACACTTGCTTGAACTACAGCTGTTCTAGTCTTTGGCAACTGTTCAAGTACCTTCCCCTCTTCTCTCCTTTGCAACCCTTCATCTTCCACTTTCACACAACAGAGTCACCAGGGCATATCTTAATCTCATAACGTTTTTGGAAAAATACCACGTCCCAAACTCTCTTGTGTGCATGCAGTAAATCAAGGAAGCATATCATAAATCCACCATGGTCCTTCAATTGTCACTCAGGCAGTGGCACTTCTCTAGTCTCGGTGCTATATCCAAGAGAGGCTATGTGCTGACAAACTCCCTCTTATTTGCACAGAGCCTGCTGAGAAGGATTTCAGAATAAACTTGATTTATTGGACCTCGGACATGATATGGGGACTGAGAATTTGCTGCATAGTCCTGCAGTTGTGATGGTTTGCTTTGACTGCCAAAATATTTCCCCAGTGTATAGTGCCTTGATAACGTCATTGTTATGTGTGGCCTTTCTTCAGAGGGGTTGGATTTCACCACCTGCAAAAGAAATGACATATGTGAGTGCTTTCTGCCTGCACCTAGAAAGACAGATACACAGCTGCACAGTGTGTGCAGAAATGCTGAGGCAGTTGTCCGTGAAGCAGGTCCTGATACTCTTATTGAGGTGCAAGTTGCTCATAAACATTATTTTAGTGGCCAACATGTTATGTTGCAAACTAACTAAAGAGCAAGATCTTATTTTTTGAAATCTACTTGCATAGGCCCATTTGAGTCTGTAATATCTTTGTGTATTAGACTCTGTTCTCTTCATTAGAGACAATTTACCTAAAACAATAAAATTCGTACTCAACAGCTTGTCTGTGTATTTTTAGCATGTGAAGAAACAAACTCATAACTGCTCCAAATGGCAGAAAGGTTTAAATCTTGTTCTGATACCAAGCATTTGAGGCACATATAACGTGTCTCAGCTATGAGCCCTGTGGAGGTTGGATGCAAACCTGGCCCAGCCTCACACTGAGATGAAAACCCTCATGTATCATGTTTCTTCAAGAAGGGAGTTACGCTGCAATTTAACATCCCTCTCCCCAGGACACCACACAGACAGAACCACAACATGATTCAGTAACTTTGTGCTGAAGAATGTTTCACCTTGGACCCTGAAATATGTATAAAGCTCTGGGATTATTGTCTTCTACTTGTATGGAATAAAACCGTGTTCATGGGAGTAGCAAGTGAGAAAGTGAAAGGTATGGTTGTAAGGAGCTTAACAACAGGGGGGTGATCTCCTTTGAAATGCTGAAGGTCTTGTCTCAGTGAATACTCAGTCACTGATGAACAATGAAGCCTTTAGAACCCTGCACATATGCAGGACAGAGGACCTCAGCCCAGGCAGTAGCAAACCCAGAGAATTCAGAAAAGATGGTTAACTTATTTTTAAAGTAGTGTATATATGCTGACTTGATAGCTCTGATGCCCATCAGTTTTCCTGCTATATCAATCACAGCAGAGACTTGAAAATGCAGAATTCATTTATTAATACATATATTTATGCAGAAGCACGTTAGCTTTTAAAAATATAATGTATATTTACTGTCACTGAACAATCAGAATCAACACTCATATGTGGTGAAGCTCATAACAAATGAAATAAATCATACAAAATTAGGTATGAGTGAAGAAATAACATGTGCAAAGGCTTGCAAGACTGAGCAGAGACTGTGAGGGAGCTGGCAGAACTGAAAACGGACCAGGAATTATCCATGTAGAAAATTAATATATCCTCTGATCAATTTCATACAGCTAAGCCAAGGGCTATTATTTGTTTTCATGCAATTACTGTAGGTTCATTTTTCTAAATTAGTGCCTTAGATCTTACAATTATTTCAAAATGATGCCACCTTGAACCAATCACCCAAACTGCTTTCCTGTTAGGCATAATCTCCCAGGAATGCAATCTAATGTTCACCCAGCAGCCAGCCACTGGTTACGATACAAAAATCCCAAGGTTGCTAATTTCTGTGTAGTGATTATGATTTCACTACCATTAAAATAGGAAATAAATCTGAATTTAAAAATAGCTTCTGTAATGATTGTATAGTGCTGACCAATGTTCAAAAGCATTCTAAAAGAACGAGGTAGATAAAAAATCAAGTTTTCATGTGCATACAGTACTGGAATTGTGTTGGGCACTAAATGCCAAGATTATGCAAGATATTTGTCCCAGCTCAGTATAACCACTTTGAAAGTCCAGATCCCTTAGAAATCTGAGCAAAGATAGTAGAGTCTACAGAGATGGAGATTGCTATGCTGTCAGGGTCACCTGAGAGCCTCTGAAATGGGTTGGTGGGAACTCAAATAATTCTTCAGGCCATTCAGAGGAAATAGGTTTCTCTTCAGCCAACTAGTGGAAACTAAATGAGAACTGCTGAAGGCATTTCAGTTCTTGTCTTCTGACTGCACAGAATGGCCAGTCCTCCATTCCTGCACAGCTGTGCTTTAGCTCGGATGGCATTTGCAGAGGGGTGACATCTTTTGAGACTTAAGGAGTGTCAGTTTTTAAGAGAAAGAAAGTGAAAGTACAAAGCACAAAATTTAATCTGTCTCATCTGGTTTCAGAAGACATGAAAAGTGCTGGGGTTTTACACAATGTTCTTGGCTCTGTCCTTGGGGGCAAAATGTCATTTTCCTGGTGCAAACTGCTTCAGCACCTAATGAAACTCCACTTGCCAGGATGTAGAAATAAGCTGATGACAAAACTATTAAAACTAATAAAGTATCAAAAGAACTCAAGGAGTTTTTTTTTTTTTTTGCTTTCCTCAAGGATCAAGTCTGGTTTTTGGTACATGATGGATTCTACTGGGCATATCTACGGCTCTTTCAGACACAGTGACCTCTCAAGCCTCATTAATAACAGCTCTGTGGGCCAAATTCTCCCCTGATCCTCCCCAGAAACACATACTCTGTTGAGATCCCTTCAGCAGAGAAGCAAGAACAAATCTGCACATGAGCTCATACAAAATGATGGAGGAGTACATGAAAAATGCTGATGACTGATCACGCCCTGCTGTTTTTCCACCCAGTTCTATGCAAAGCATTAGAAATATTTAATTTTGAAGCTCTCTGTTTCACTCACAAGATCTGTGGAAATGGCAAACATCAGCAATGACCCACAAAAACACCAACATTTGGTTTCTAGATAAAAAAGGGTCACTACAGATGTCTGGGTAAAATGGAGGGAAGCACTTGCTCCATGGGACTATTTATCAATCACCTAAATATCTACTCTGTGACTTACTCCCTCTTTTCCAGCCTCATTTGGACTGAGCAATGTTTGTGCCTCTCAAGTATCGAGCAGAGTAGATTAGAGGACTGGTTAACTAACCACACCTGCTGATGCTGGCCTCAAAGCAGGATAGAGGCCATGGCACTGGCCTGAAAACACATGAGCTGCTCTGGAGCCTGAGGTGGAAACCAGCTGTGAGATTTACGCATGGCACATGAGCTCATGTGAGTCTGATAACACTCCCCAAAAAATTGTATAGATTTTAGCCAAGAAAGCAGGACTACCAGTATGAGTTGAGAACAAGTGATCTACACTTCTGTTTGTACAGGGGATCACTGTAACTATTCCAGATTATTTTTTCTCAGACATAGGAAAACAGATATATAGCAGTAAGATTGGTTCATCAATTTTAAGCTTCATTTTAATTGTACGTATGGTTTGATGTGGGTGTGCTGAGCTGTTCAGTTAGGAATGCATCAGTCAAAAACCCGTGAGACTGAGTAAAAAGAGAAACTGAGCCCATGCAGAGGCAGCAGAGATATGTAACACATAAAAAATAATACAAGAACCTGGAAACTGTGCAACATCCTTTTATATGAGTTACCTTTGCAGAAGGGCACATTTATTTTTATTTCATCATGCCAGCAGTTCAGCATGCCCTTGGGTGGCCTTGCACCGTGAGCAGTGGTGGACAGGTGCCATCATACAAACTGCTTTCCCCATGATTTGCATTCAGGTCTAACTTTGAGTGACAGATGCTGACCTCACCATATACCTTCTCATTTCTAAGACCCAACAGTTAAAATATCTTAAATACCTGGGAATGATATAAGTGTAAACCATTACCTCATGGAAATGGCAGCCACACTTCCCTTGCAGAAATTCTTTGTAACGTCCCATGGTGATGACAAAGGTGTCAACCACTTCATAGCCCAAATTTTTTGCTGTATCCAGAATAAGCAAGTTTTCATTCCACAAGTTTTGCAATTCTGCCTGCATTTCAGATAAAATGTTGCAATGTCTTGTCAAATGGACTGTTTAAAGGTTATCGTATCATGGAAAAAAATAGCAAAACTGTATTTTGAATAAGCAGTTATGTTATACTACAGATATGAATTACTATAAATTCACTTTTGAAAAAAGCTACTACTCCAAGACCAGTGTAGGGGTTTTTCAGAAATTATAATTATTTTTCAGTAGATGTGCAACTTCCTTTATAGGAAGATTTTGTGATTGTTTAAAATATAATTCTTGGGTAATGGTTTTAATGTGTATGTCACTAATATGAGGTGTAATTCAGAAAAAAAATTCCAGTTATAAAATTTGTCTGTAGCAAATGGTGAAACAGCTCCTTTACAGAAAAAATCAGCTTCAAATCAAATGCATTGAGGCAGTTGCTTAAGAGGGACTATAGGGCCAGAGGTATCTTAAATATGGTTACAGAACAGATTATTATTTCTGGATATACTTCAGGAAGACCAAGAATAGAAAAAAAGTTAGCCATAAAGTGGGCAAGGCAGTGGATTGGACACAGCAGACAAAAGGCCTTTGAGAGTAGTTGGGGTAATCCTGAAGCCTAGAGCATACAAACCACATGGGTAATTTGGAATATGATTCCAATATTGAAAGGGAAAAGAATGTTGGTTATGCACTGTAGCTGATTTCTGGAGTTTTGTAAATTTAATTTTTTAGGAAAAAGAAAAAATCTTAGGAAGCCTTTAATACTCTATCCTTGCCTCACATACCCTGGATTGAAGTTCTTCATCCTAGGATTGAACTTTGCTGAGAACTATGACAGGAGCTATGAAAATGTTCATGTTGATAACAACAATTTTCATACTTTATTCTATTTAGGTCCTCCATATAAATTAAGAAAATGGTTTGAATCAATAAGAAGACATTCAGTAGAGACAAGGCAGATAGGCAGTACTAAGACAGAAAGAATGGGCAAAATCAGACAGGGCAGTCTCTGTAGCAAAGAGAAGGGTGAGAGTAGCAGGAAGTCACATGCTGAATGCAGCAGTGTGTTATGGCTGCAAAAAGACGTGGGCACTAGTCCCCAGTGCACCAGGAGTGCTGTACGTAATCTGTGAAAGGTAATAATTTTCTCTTTTCAACACCTGGGAATGGCTGGAGCATGACACACAGCACTGGTAGGCATCATTTACTCCATTCTGCCTTCCAGTGCTTCTCATCCATGCATTTTATGTGTGTTCAATAGAGAATCACTGTCCAAATTGTAAACAAAAACAGTGAATTGAGTTACATAGTGCATTGAAATGACCACACTCTGAGAGTCTTGGATATGATTTAACCCAACTGTAACACCTGATTAACATGCAAATAACAGGCTGGATTTACTGGTACATTCCAGCTGCTCTGTAATGTTCCGGTTTCATAGATGGGTTAAGATAGGTTTATTGAGTTGTGCAAGCCAGACAAGTGAATGGGATCCAGCAGTAACCATGGAGGAAGCCTGAGGAGAGCCTATGAGCAATGTACTATGAGAAGCAATCTGCTTATCCCCAGCATGATCTCTCAGTTTTGGCAGCAGGATTAATATTGGAGCTGCTTCTGGTTCTTGGGACAGCTGACCAAGCATGGCATCTCAAACAGCTCTCTGATTGCAGCAGAACCCGTGAAATAAGGAAATGAGTTTGAATCCCTATTAGTAAGCAGAATGACAAACATTAATCTTCCTTTGATCCACTTAAAATGTGCTCAGCAGACGTTGTAACATATTTTGACCAGACAGCAAAATTAATGGTGAAATGAAAAGTCTTCCATGAAACGCACTCAAAATGTACTGTAGCTTACCTGTGATAGAGAATGGATTCCATCCACTGGAAGGTGAAAGCCCATTCCTATGGATTTGACAATTACCAGGATATTTGATAGATTTTCCCTGTTTTGCAAATTTAGAAAATAAAACAAAGACACACTTTATACTTAACAGACACATCAAAAGATGATACATGTTTTATTTTTTTCAAAGCCACTTAAGTATGAAAAAAATGGAACGTTTGTATTTAAATTTTTTTTGTTGTTTCTCATAATATATCAAATATTGGAATAACACCAAGTACCTAACATTACCTGTTCAACACCTTTTGGATAATTTGCAGGTGATTGGAATTAAGCCACTGAACACCACCTACAATTAATACAGTCTGGTCTGTGTTCTCCAGGGGACGTGATCTGAAACCCAGAAAAGAAAAACAACCCATGTTGCTTTAAACAGATGGCAAACATTTTAACTACATTGCTTTGCATTTCACTGAACTGTATCTGGCACCCTGATCGGAGGCCTGATGTAATTTTCAGCTGTTTTTTAACCACACAACATGGTCTGTGCACATTATGCTTTATTATTTACTGATTTTAATTGTAAAACGTGTTAAACACATTTGTGAATAGAATGATAATACAAACAAGGGAGATATAGAGTTTGTACAGTACCTCTGCAGCAGCTGCTCTAGTGCTTTTTCAAAAGTCGGTCTCTGGCTTGCATTCATCCAGAACTGGGGGTAGTAGGAGTAACTGATAAATGTTTTCCCCTCATTGATATTGTGATAACATTTAACATCATGAGTCTTCTGCCATTCCTGAAGAGTCTTATTCACTCTTTCAATTAGGTAATACATCATCCCTCTGTTAGTTGAGTCACCTATAAAAAGAATCTTCAGATGGAAAAGATATGATTTAGAAGTTGTACAATCCAGAACCCAAAAGTTAAGAAAAGAATACAGCTGGTTGGGAGGTTTTTAAATGCTTCTTATAATGTTCCAGAAATATCTTTGTGAACTGCCAGTACCCTGGCATCTTAATACTAAATTTGTCCTTTAGCAAAATCTGTGTGATTTGATTAATAAAAACCTGTATTGTGTAATTTAAAGACAAAAAGTACAGGCTATAGATGGCCATAGCTGCAAAATTAGCCCTACATCTTTCATCCTTGGGGATAATTTCTTTTGCTTAAGTTTATATTTACTTTTAACTGCTAGTACACAACTGCTCTCATGATTGCTTGCAGCTTCCTGCTTTTCTTTCCTAGTTTTCCATGTGGTTTTCTCCTACACAGTATGTATTATTCTTCTATAAATGGGATTCATTAGAATTTACACCAAAGTAACACACACACCCCCCACACCCACACTCCCCACGAAGAATGCAGCTGCTGCCTTATTTGTAGAGAGACAGTCTTTCTGCAGGTTCAAAGGGGAAAGAAAAAGGGATTATTTGAGTGGAGGATAATCTGAATAGAGTTTTGTCACATTTGATGTGACGACCAGAAAGCATCATGGCCCGAAGGGAGTTAGAAATTCTGCCAGAATGACAGAAGTATAGCAGTCTCTGCTGGGCTATTCTGAGCTTGCAAATGAATAAAGAAGTCAAATTTGGGGTTGATCCTGCTCATTATGTAGATTCCTCTGAAAAAAACAAACATCTCTGTATGGGGAGACCACAGAACCTAAAGTGTTGTGGGAATTTCTTTTTTAATATTATTGCTTCATTATTATTATTATTGCTTTGAGTTGATAGGACTCACATTTCCTTCTGATGAAGCAGGTAATAGAAAGCAAGTCCAAAGAGTGGGAGAACACAGGTTCGCTGTGGTTTGCCAATGAAACTGTGTGCAGAATCAATTACCCCAATCAGCTCAGCCAGAAATCCAAAATGAGGAGCAAACATGTAAAACTGGGATTAAGAAACCCCGTAGAACCACCACACAAGTAACAGCCCTGTTCTCTGCACAGAAGTACTCAGCTTCTCCTACCTCCTCTGGCACTCAGGATAGTTGGCATCCTGTAAACTGGCATTTTGTTGTTTCATTTTTTAATTTGATTTGCAGTTTGATATTTTACCACTTCCACCTTGAATATTTGATTATGCAAATAAAATTCAGACTGCACAAGATGACACATTTAAGGCTATATTTAGAAAGATTTTTTTATAGATTTTATGTGGTAAAGGCATTTTGGACTACACTCATCTAACACATTTATCTTAATCTATTTATCTGTTCATTTCAGGAATGTCACAGTTTTGAAAACTGACTCCACTCCCCACAATTAACCTATTGGGATTAAAAATAAGCCACAACACTGTACAAATGATACTTCTCACAGAAGAGAAGGAATTTCAGATGAGCCCACTCTCATCTGATGTTAGGGCGAAGAAGAAGCATGACAACACCTTCAACTTCCCATGCCTTGCCCATTGTGGGCTGCAGAGAAGCCCTTCATAGGTTATGTATGGTAGCAAACAAATTAAAACTAGCACTGAGCTCATAGAGGCTCTTCTAACTCCTGTCCTGGACCTCTCAAAGCTGCTTCATAGAGGAAATTCTTAAGCAGCTGCTGTTCATGCTTCTATTGCACAAGCATTTCTCTCACACACAAGGGTGTTTCCAGCTTTTCACATCGTGTCAGAAGAAGCCTCTCTAAATCAAGCATAACATGACTCACAGAAGTCAAGGATCCTTGGATCCATGGAAGGACTGGTTGGATATTCTCTTTTCCTCTGACAGACATACACACGCATAAAATTATTTACAATTAGGAAGACAATCCATGCTCAGAATATGTCGTAATTCTAAAGTAGGTTAACTCAATGTTTTAAGCAACAATTCTTTTAGATTGCAAAATCCCTTGATTCTTCAGCCTGTCTATATCCATGGCTCTTTAATCTCTATTTCATAAGCCCATCACTGTAGTATCTTGATGCATATCTATTTAAAAAGCAGTTCTCAGATATTCACAGGCAAGGACATCATGAGCTTGTAATGTCAGTGAGAACATTTCTGTAAAAACCCAACTCATCATTAGCAGAATAACAAGCAGGCTCTCCCTACCAAGTTACATACACAGAGCAGTTAGTAGAACATACAGAACTCTTCTACTTCTAGTAACATATGACACCATTTTGTTATCACAGCACATGGGAATTGCAAAGAAGCATATTCAGCTATTAATTACATGAAATTGGCAGATGGGATATTTTTATCTCATTCTAGTGTGACTAAAATTCTCACTGTTGTTTTCTCCTAAGTATATTTGATCTAATCTCATCTACTACTGATTTCAAATAGAAAGGCAACTTCCATGGAAAAAAAATAAGAACCATGTCCAACGTCAATGAACATGAAGCACAGATGTCTTTTTTTTGCAAACACTGTGCATTCACTAGCATTTTAGGTATGAAGAGTCATGCCAAAATTCTCAAACCCTGCAGAGCATCAAAGATTAAGATCTCTTTCCCATTTTTTTCATTATGTCAAAATTAGAGCAAAACACATACACACATCCTAATCTACACTATTACACGATTTAGCATTTTAGGGCTTTGCAATTTTTCTGTATCCACACAGGTACATACACATAAACAGTGGACCCATGAATGAATTTTCAAGTCTGCCCTGGGGTGCCTTTCTAGTCTGGTCTGGAGATGTGCAGTCATTTAGAAAACCCCTACCAGAAAAACAAGTTAGTTACAATTATGTCTTAAAGTGGCAGCTCTAGTTTGGAAATGCCATGGTGCTGGGCACCGTATGCAAATATCAGGTGGGCCTTAGCATATTATTATTGTTGTTGTCCTGATGTTCTGAGAAGATTCAGAGCAGGAGTCAGGAGTCAGAGAAGATTCAGGAGTCAGAGCAGATTCCTTTAGAGCAATTAGCAAAACTAGATGAAACAGACAGCTGTTAAGGCTCTGACATATTTCAAATACCATCACAAGACTGATGAGACTGCACGCAACCTATTTCCAAATCAGGAATGAGAAAGATAGCAACATCACACTGGGTAAGAATACAGGTTGTACCACTAGGGAAATTAGCTAGACTTACGGAAACAGGTCTACTAAGAGAATAGCCAAGGCTTGCTGCAAGTGGGAAAGAAAGAAATGAGCCGAAGTGGACTTGTGGTTGTACAGAAAAACAGATCAAAAGGGGAGGTCGTCCTTAAAGATGTCAGTCAATTACAGTAACCAGATTAACTTACCGTCATGAAGTCTTTGAGTGTTAAGTAGGTATGAGCCACATCAGGACTGTATCACTGGCATCAGGCAAATTTGTTTAACTCTGTTTTCCATAGCGGAATCACAGTTTTTTTGAAAGGCATGAAAACTAGTACTGCAGTATGTGAAACCTATGGTCCCTGCCCTCCAGCTCTGAGAGAGAGCTCTAAAATGTGCAGTCATCATGGGACAATATCAGCAGTCATCCTCTGATATCTGGGATTTCTGATCCCAGACTGTGTGCCGGGATTTTGAAAGGAATGCTCTCTCATAAGTCTAAAGAAGATCTCAGATAGAAACATAGGTGTGCATTTCTTGTAATTTGATGCACGTCAGGCTGGTGGATGCTTAGCACATCATCAGAACATCTGCACACACAATGCATCCATTCATTAAGATTTTGTCTGCATCCAACAATCTGCTTCTAACCACTGGTTCAACCATGATGTGAGATGTGTAAATCCTGGGAAAAAACCTGATTTCTTCTTTTTCTTCTCCTCAAAAGAAAAAAAAAAATCAAAGTGGACAAAGAGTAAATCTGTAGGTAATCCTACCCTCTTTTCAAACTGCCCTTGTGCAGAGCTGGCCAAATACATTTTGTTATGGTATGCAGGCCTTCAGAAAGCATCTTTCAAAGTCCACCTTTTGCAAGTCAGCTTCATTTTTAGCAAATGCTTGGAGGACTCAAAGGCTAAAATAAGTGGTGTTTAGCCTGAGGAAGAAAACCCATGTCCTTCAAATAATACAAGAGTTCTGATGAATTAAAATAATCTCTCAATGTAATTGAATGTGTGGCAATTAAAACCACATTTATTTCTATACTGTTAGATGAACTCACTGTAGTTGCATGTGCCATGTAGTATCTAATGTGTTTGGAACAAAAGCCTCCAGAGATTATTCTGTATTTATCTCTATGATAATAATGAGGACCATAATGGCTTAGGTGTGTAGAGTAAGCCATGTCTCATATTTTTTGCAAGTCTGGCACAAGACTTAGTCATGTACTGTTGAAGTTGATGGGGCAGTTGTCTGCGGGATGACTAAATGATCAGACAAACATAAGGTTATAATTTTTCCAGACAAAGAACAACATTTCCACACAGATGTTTTCACAGTCTTCTGTTGCAAATATTTTGTGTGAAAAATTCCATTATAGCTTAAAGGCTTTGAAAGATTGTGTAAGCATAGTGGAATTCATATCTTAACCAGACCTATCATTAAAAATTAACCACACTTGGGAAATTTAAACACCTGTAAGTTCAAAACACTACTTAACTCTAAAATATGATTAAGAAATCATAAGTTAAAATTCCTGTTTTAACAGCTGATTTTTAAGTACTTCAGCAAATATTGCCTTTTCATATTTCCTGTTCTTAATTACACATGACTTAATGGTATTTTATTATAAGACTAAACTCTGGTTAGTATTTCTCAATGATAAGCAAAATATATATCCCTCCTGCTATTGAGGCCAACTTTCTATATACTGTTAATTGGATAAATAATAGCCTGTTAGAACCCATTTTTCTTCACTCATTTTTAAAAGTACAAAATCAGTCTTGTACAAAAATCAAAGCATTATCTTAATACATTTGTATATGTGTTACAGTAAAAAGTCATTAATCACAGCTACAGAGAATTTTGTTGAGCCAACATAATACAGGTATAATATTTTTTATGATTTATAATATTTTATTATGATGAAAAATTATTTGATTCAATTAGGACATATGTATGGAGTTCCCTAAGAATAAGACAGCATCTCATTACCCTAAAGTGCAAGAGAAAAGACTGCTGGTATTAAAAACAGACTGAAAGAAAATCTACTCAGCCAGAACAACCTTAATCTGAGCACTTCGAAATTTTCCTGTTTACTATGTATGAAATACAAACATATGACTGACTATTCTTGCTAACACATCATAAAGCAAAATAAGGCGTCATAAAACTGTTTCTGTGCAGGTACATATTTTCTCATGTCTACACCAGCTTGAGTGTTATTGTTTACTGCAGGTGGTCCTATGTTTTTATTAAACCAAGTGTCCTGGTTTTGGGTGGGATAGAATTAATTTTCTTCCTAGTAGCTGGCACAGTGCTGTGGTTTGGATTCAGGGTAAGAATAATAAACTGATGGTTTTGTTGCTGCTGAACAGCACTTACACTAACTCAGGGACTTTTCAGCTTCTCATTCTACCCTGCCTGAGAGGATGATGGCACAAAAAGCTGGGAGAGGACACAGCCAGGACAGCTGACCCCAACTGGCCAGAGGGATATTCCAAACCATATGGTATCCTGCTGAACAATAAAACTGGTTTTTTAAGGGGGGCAGCAGCTGCTGTGCTGGGATGGGATGGGCATGAGTCAGTGGGTGCTGAGTAATTGCATCGTGCATCACTTTGTGTATTTATTATTATTATCATTATTATTACTACTACTTTCCCTTCCTCTTCCATTCTACTAAATTGTCTTTTTCTGAATCCACAAGTTTTACCTATTTTCTGATTGTCTCCCTCATCCCTGTGGGCAAGTGAGCAAATGGCTGTGATGTTTAGCTGCCTGCCAGGTTAAACCAAAACACACAGAAACAGCTTAGTTCAAACAGTTTTATATGCACACAAACTAAAATAGCAGTTAATGATGACGTGAAATCAATTGGAACTCATAGCCAGGGAAATGGATTTTGGTTACAAAGAAAGATTATAAAGCTCAGATGGGCTTTGGAAAGCAAATCAATTGTAATATAAGAAATGAAAGCAGCCTGGAGTTAGAAAGCAAATTAGAAAGCACTTTTGAAGGCTTAATTATGATGCAGGTAGGAAAGAAGTGCTCTGTTTGGGTGACCATAAATATATTTCAGAAACATTGACAAATGAATACAAGAAATTAGTGACCAAGAGATATCTGCTGCCTTTTACCATTGTTCTATGAAACATGAGAAAAATAGAAGAGTTGAACTTAAAGACACATTTGATCTTCCAGGTGCTGCATTTCAGTCAAAAAGAGCATTCACTTTACATCTTAATTCATCACTTGCTGAAGTGAACACAAGTCAGGAACACAGCACAGCACAGCACTGATTAATCATTGCATGTTTCCCTTCACATTCATTAAAAGTAAAAATTTAAGTAGGCTTTTT